>JANHMN010000966.1:0-12500 GCA_030674055.1 Rhabdomys pumilio
GATTTGTTTAAGATCATTTAGTATGACCCAAAGTCTTAAAAAAAAAACAATTAAAAATTTAAAAGATTAAAAACTTGAATTCATGGTAGGAATTAACATCAATTCATAAATAGTTCTACTATTAATATGATTAATCCATACATCTTAATATAACATTATCCCTCAAATGATAGCCTGCATTAAAGAGGCTAGACTTAGTCACACAGCACAAGACTAAGTGAAAAGATTATATCTATGAATCAAAGTAAGTGTCTTTCAAATCCTAAGCAGACATGCTTTAAAAAATCAGATTTAAAAAGGAAAAAGAAAAGATAGCAACAGAAAACTAAGACTGGGTGTCATTAGCCATTAATTGTAAATACTGCTAATTACTAGCATGGAAGGAAAGTGGTGAGGAAAACAATTAGCTTGGAAATAAAAAGGAAGGAAAAATGCAAAAACTGTTTTCTTCTTCGAGACATCCCCTAAAACTAAATGTAAAAGCAAAGATTCTCTATTTTAAATTCTCCTCAAAGTCATCCAAACGACAATTGTTTTCCTGCTAGTTACTTTTAAAATAGCCAGACAAAACAAAAACGAAAATTAAAAAGTAAAATACAACAGGATAGTTAAGTCAAATCCGAGTGATGAAAGAACTGCTAGAGGTGTCATCATCTCAGACTTCAAACTGTAATGTAGGACTAAAATAATAAAAAGAAACATCATGATATTGTCACAAAAAGAGATGTGTACATCAGTAGAATCAAATTGAAGACCCCAGGCATAATTAATCAACACACCTATGGGCAGCAGAAGGGAAAAATACAGACCTACAACCAGACATTATGCAGAGAGTGAGGGACCTTGGAACATTTAAGTCATAAATAGGATGTCTCCATCAAATTCCTTCTCTCAAGGCTCAGGAAACCTCACAGAAAGAGGGGCAGAGAGAGTGGAGGAGCCAGGGGAACGGAAGACACCAAAGAAACAAGGCCCTCTCCATCATCAAATGAATGAACATCTGAACACACAGAAACTGAGGCAGCATACACAGGATCTGCATGGGTCTGTACCAGATGAATCCTGGAACTGAAAGGACAAGTGAAAACATGCCCCCATCCATAACCCTTAAGTTATCTTCAACTGAAAACCACTTACAAATGAAAACTTAGTTTCCTCCAAAGGAGTCTCACTGGAGAAGCGGATCATGTTTTAAGGGTAAGACTCATGGCCAGCAGTACATGGCCAACACAAACTAACTCCATGGTATCTTTGGAGGCTCATGTCTCAATGTCATGGCAGGGCTCTTCCTTTTTTTATATATTCTTTTAATTTTACTTTTAATTTTTTCTTTTCTCTTTTTAACACACACACATTTCCTTTTTACTGTTTTTATGAGAGACCTTAGTGTGCAAGGAAACAGATCTCTGTTTTCTGAAAAAGATCTCTGTTTTCTGTATTCTGAGGCTATTTTTGTTTGTTTGTTTTGTGCTATTTCAACGTGTTTTATTTTATTATTTTATTGTTTTGTATTGTATTATTATACTTTAGATGCTGGCTTGTTTTCTAATGCTAGACAAAAACGGGGTGGATATGGAAGGCTTCATTAGATGCAACCAAGTACCTTTTGATGTGGTGGTTGAGCTGCTTCATCCATCAATGTACATACTTAAAACTGGGACTTTTTACACATGCATATATATGTATATACATATATATATGTGTGTGTGTATATATATGTATACGTATATATGTGTGTGTGCATATATGTATGATATATATGTGTATGTAAATATGTGTGTAAATATATGTGTGTAAATATGTAATGTTGATATAATAATGTATACATTATACACACACACACACACACATATATATATATATATATATATATATATATATATATATATACCATTACTTAGTTATTCATCAATAATTTATTTAGTACTTGTATTTATTCTTGGTTTAATGAAGTGAGGAAGCAGTAGGGGTGGAGCTTTTAAATAAAATTTTTGGGAAATGTTAGGGTAGCAAGTGCTATTCAGAGAACTAAGTGGTTGGACCTGGAAAAGTCCAGATATCAGAAAGTATCTTAAAACGGATTTCCCTAGACATATACTTTGGGATGGAGAATCAAGTGCAAAGGATTATTCAATTCAAGTGGCTGAAGCAAACTGAAGTGTGGAAGTAAGATGACAAAAGAAAATAGTCAAGGAAGAGGTCCTCAGAAGAATAACTGCCATAGTGAGCGATGTCCTTCACTTCCCAGTGGAGATGCTCTTCCTCCATGTTCCTGAGTCATGCACCAGAAGAACAGGAGAGCTCACTAGCATTTATATAGCAAGTCCTGTGAGCCCTGTACTGCTCTGAGAAGCTCCAAGAAGAGGGCCAGCAGGAAGGAGACAATGAATAATTCTAGAAGGCAGGTGTTACAGGGGCCAGCTATGGAAGTGAGCTGCTCAGGAGCCCAGCCAGATTACTCCTGGGGACCTGGATGCTGGAATCTGCATGCAAGACTGGTAAATGATTCCAGACAGAAGCAATCTCAGAACTGGATGAAGCTTAGCATACTCACCACAAGGAAAGCTTAGTCAGATTGCAGGGTCAGAGTAGAAATGCATGTAAAATTAAGTAAGCAAAGGCTCCATAAACTAGATTGAAATGCATGGCAGGATTGGGTTGCATTTGCAGTCTTGAGATTACTCTAGAATTTACTATTATAGTGGTGACTATACCAGTAAAGAGTTTATGAAGTTACCACATGGAAGGGCATTAGGGTAGTATGTATGCAGAAAGCTAACTTGCTCACAATAATATGAGGTGGCAGAGAGGCAGACTACAGTCATGCCTCCCTTGCTCAGCAGTAACTCTATGAGGTAATGACAGAGGCCTCTACCAAGAGGAAGAGGAGGAAGAAGAAGGCACATATGTAGAAACAAAACAAAGTTTTTTTAGACCATGTTAAAATTAAGATGTGTATTCGTGTAATAGGTTACACACACACACACACACACACACACACACACACACACGAGAGTTGTGCACTATATGGCATTTTGAAGGCATGAGATAGGTGCTGTCTCCTGAAACAATTAAATCAAGGAAAACAGGGTAAGCTTGTGTCCATCATCTTTTATTATGCTATAAATCATTAATGGTCAGTTAAATAATTTTCTTATTCATTCTGTAAATATTGAACATCAAAGAAATCATGACCAAATGCAGAGCTGTGGGATAGTAATGGCATTTCCTATATCAAGTCTCATTTTTTAGTGCTGAGACCCCAAAATGATCCAAGATTTTCTCACAAGAGATGCAGATAAAGGTCCATGAACACTCAGGGAAATGGTGATTCTCAATGGTATAAAAAAAAAACAAAAAGAATAAAAAAACAAAAAACCTAAAGCGATTTAATAAAGTAAAGCCTTTTAAAATCTGGCCTGGAAGCTCTCAAGATGTGGACCTTCTCTGAATGAGAAATGCATAGAAAGAAGTAGGAATCTAAGGCACTCATGAGTAGCCAACTCATAGCTCAATAAATAGCTGACTCTCTTCTGTGATAGAGTGCAAAAACAGGGTTATTACAAACTGTTTGTATGACATTAAGACCATTAAATATACTTTTAAAAAATTGAATATTAAAAATAACTAATTTTCTATAGTGCCAAGATACTAGTTTGAGCTCAAGAAAACAAAAACAAACCAACAAACAAAAAGCCTGCCCTTCCATTTTATCCAGTTTTTCCTTAATGCAACTGGACTGTGAATAATGATGACACTGAGTAATTTGCTTCTCACTCACGTGGCTCATTTCGTCTCTAATTTTCCAGTATATAGGTCACTTCCTAACACATTTTCATCTATACAGCAATCTATTTTTATTCCTAAAGATTGAAATCTCATGAATTACACACAGATACATAATATGCATCCAAGGATGAAATTACTGGATTTGAGTCAAAGAAAAGGAAAAGCTCTTGTTTGGGTAAGGAAAAGATGAAAGCCAGCCTCAGAATAGCTGGCTGAACAGTAAAGGACAAGGGTCAAGCTGCTTGGAAGAATGAATGAGGCTCAAATGGTCCAGGAGGGGCCAGGTCAAGGCACAGACCACAAAGAGACTTTACACCCTGTGGCACACTCTCACTTGTCTCTAGGTATCCTTACATCTAAACCCACTAGTTGGGTTTCTTTTTCCCATTCTTTAAAAAGCCCTGAGAAATATCCTTGTATGGTAGCCTTTGAGGAGTTTGTAGTACATAACTCCTGAAGAACAGAATTTAACATAGTAGACTCCTTACAAAACTCTACATAAGCCACATTTTCCTTTGCTCATAATGATAAAATTTATAGTTACTAAGTGTGGATTTCTTGGGTTGTTCTTCTTTACTTCTGTCTGTCTGTCTTTCTTTCTTTCTTTCTTTCTTTCTCTCATTGTGTGTATTTTAGTGCAAATCGATGTAGATGTTCATGTGCCTGTGCTCGCTCACGCACATAAACATATATGTATGTATACATGGAGACCAAAGCTTAACATGGGATGTCTTCTAGATTTCTTTCCACTATATTTCTTTAAAATAGCTTCTCTCACTATACCCAGAGCTTACCAGTCAGCTAGACTTGACGAGCAGGAACCATTGAGAACTGACTGTCTCCACTTCCCCTGTGCTAAGACTACAGGTACTTGTTACTTATTTACACATGTCCTGAGTGGGTCAAACTCACATCATTCCCCTGCTTGTTCAGCAAGCACTTTGCTGATAGAGTGATCTTCCGGGGTGATTCTGAATAGGAATAGGACAGCCCTGTGAAGAATACATGAACACATGTCCAGGAGAGCCAAGCAAAGTAATAAAAGGAAATAGAATAAAGAAAAAAGTAGGAACTCAAATAACATGTACGGTATCCCAAAAATAAGGAATATGGAAAAATGATTGATCAATAAGTCTGTGAGGGGAGACTTAAGAAAGCCAGCAACACACAGAGCACTGTGACAAGACTATTAATGAAGACCTCTGGGACACATCCATCATTTGGGAACTAAGAGAAGACAGAAAAGCCTGTGAGTTAGCATGCAAATGAGTTGGCCTTTGGAAAATAATAATATAAGAATAAAAACACTATCTAAGATATGCAAATTAATACTCAAGCATCTATCTCTTCCAAACCTACACACTATGAAAAATGTACCACTGCTCAGCTATCTAAGATAAGTACCAGTTGGAGAAGTAAGGGAAAAAAATGGAAGTAGAAGGATAAAATGTAATTATAATGTCCTATAAAAATTTTATAGTTCATAAAATCAGTTTTTCATTGAAAAACAAAATAGAGAAGCAGTTCCAAGTTCCACAAAATACAGGTGGTTTTGCTCCATGAAATCAGATCGTGAAATTTCTAATCTCTCACTCTCACAAAAGTATTAAAAGACAAAGGAATTAACCCAAGAGAAAGCGATATTTCTGTTTCTTCCTCTGCCTCTATCAATTAATGAGTTGATGTTCAAAAAGGGTTAGCTACGGTCAGCTAATAACAAAGTGGAAGTCCCTGTTCCCAGTTAATGCAAAGAAGAATGGGAGAGAGTCCCTGATTCCTCATCTGCCCTGTGCTTATGACATCAGCAATCATTGATAACATTTTTACTGGGGGATTTCAGAAGTTTGCTCTTGTACATTTCAAGCAGTCCTTTGAAGATACTAGTGTTGACAAGCCAGATCTTGCAGTGTTCTGAGAAACATAAAGCCCTACACCAAAGCCCACACAAGTAGAGATGTTGAAAAAACTCCTCAGGTCACACATGGTGATATGCCAGATGTTAGAACACAAAATTGACAGTCACTAAATTATGCCTCTGAACCAAACGATCTGGTTTGCTCACTCAGCTAATTTGGCACTCTATTGATGTGTCTCTGACACCCATCAAAAGCATATTACTAGGTAATGTTTGATGAATACTAGGGAATCCATACACAGTGTGTACAAATTACAAATACTTAAAAATTATAATTTTAGGAACTAATCTCATTCACAGGTAAATTTGTTTCACACAACTTGTATAGCACACTCTTTTGACATACATCTTTTTTCCAGGTAGACAGGTGGAGCAATGTCACACAGTAGCTTAAAAACACACATTCAAAAATCGTGGAAAATCACTGTCAAAACCCAGAGCTGAGAGAACTCCTTAGTATACCTAAGGCTGAAAGACAGAGACTTGACCTGATCAATGGAAGATCTTTGTACCTACCCCAAATGTGAATGGTTTTGAAGATAGAAAATAATATGAACTGTTTGCAGACTGTTTTAAAACGATATTTTTTGTGGCCTTGTGATAGCAGCTGTATAATTGTAAAGAAAAACTTAAAGCTGAAAAAACATGTTTAAATTATTAACTTATCATAATTATGTACTAAGAACATAGCTTTAAGATATTAATATATATAAAGCAGTCTCCATTATATCATGGATTTAATTTCCTTACATAGTAATCCCAACTAATTTCAAACCTTCTCCTACTACTTTTGAGTGAGGTGGAGGGTAGAGCATTCTGAGCATACAGAAAAAGAAAAATGAAAGCAAAGAACACAACAGCCTTAGAATTCTGACCATTAGAACGTAAAATCAGTAAGCGTGGTTCCTTTTGTGTGGTGGGTACAGTAGCATGTAGCTCCTATTATTGAACATTTTTGTCTGTTCTTCTCACCACAAATTGTGGAGCATCTGAAAAGATAACCATTACAATACAAAGACAGTTAGATATCTCTGACTATAGGACATGGAGTGTAATATCTGTACTGCTAAGGAGACTTAAATAATAGGCAGACATCCAGGAGGCTTATGTTCACTAGGTGATGCTCACCTCTGGTCACTGCTAATGCTTCAGGATGTCTGCCTGGGGATGGGCCATCTTTATTCACTCCCAGATTTTTACAAAAGCCAGACACACAGACCTTGCCATTCATCATACACCTTAGCCATTTGTGAACACTGGAATGACTATGTCCCTCAAGAAGGGACAAATGCAAGGCTCTGCTGTAAGAGAGGAAGCCTGCCAGTCTGACACCCCTGCATGCTCCAGTCTCCTGATGCTTTGGACCACCCAGACCTTAGCTATGCTAACTATCCTCTTCAACTAAAGTGGAGATATTTATTCAGAATTATGGTTTATACTTACAGTGGGGTAGATATTTGCATGGACTTTTAAACATTACATTTATAGGATTTTAAACATTACATTTATAGGAGGGTTTTTTTTTTAACATCTGTTGAGCAGAAACCTCTCAGGTAGTGAAGTGTTCTTCAAGGTTTTAGTTTAGAATTTCCTCCCCTTGAAAATTTCTCTGCTCATCCCTCACAAAAGAATGTTTTATCAGCGCTTTAAAAACATCTATAATACCTATCCATGACATTTATGCTTTTAAAAATAGCTCAAATCATTAAAAAATGTATAAATAAGAGAGATAAGACAGGGATGTTTGCTTTCTAGTGTAAGACCAATTTAATCTATTATTAGTAACATTAGCAAGCTTTGTTTTGGTTAGGACCCACATGGTAGAGATTAACTTCATATTTCCTGTGCATTTCTTATATTGTTTTCAGTTATTTTTGATGTATCTTCATTTATCTCTCTCTCTCTCTGTGTGTGTGTGTGTGTGTGTGTATACACATGTGTATGTGCCCAGAGAAGCCATGGAGAGACTCAGATCCCCTAGATCTGGAGTCACATGCATTTATGAGCTGCTGGTTCACGAGAACGAAATTCTGGTCCTTTGCATGGGCAGCAAGTGCTTTTTAACCACCAAGCCATCCTTCCAGGTGATTTTATCATGCATGATTGTTTTACGTGTATGATTATTTTGACTACATGTATAATGCATATCATCATACTTCATTGTTGCCTGATACTCAAGGAAATCAAAAGAAGCCACCACGTCCCCTGGAACCAGAATTATAGATTGTTTTGATTCAGCCTGTGGGTGATGGGTACCAAACCCAGGTCCTCTCCAAGAGTTAGCACTGCTCTTAACCACTAAACAATGTCTCCAGCCTCTTTCTCCTTGCTTTCAAAGCAAGGTTTTATATATCTTTAGATGAACTTGGTGCTAGCTATGTAACCCTAGATGACCTTGAACTTCTGCTCCTCCTGCCTCCACCCCCCAAAGTCTATATTACAGATGTGCAACACCATCAACTAAGCTACTGTCCTTTCCAACTTAAGTTCTCCAGAGCATTTTGCTTTAATTTTATAAATGAATGCCTTTAAATCTAGTATTCACAAATGAAAACTGCCATATTTACATGATGGTAATGGTAAAGGAACTAAGCCAAAGCCAAATATACTATATTTGTTCTCAAAGTGTGACAAAGAAGTTTGGCATGAGAATTGTTACAACCATCACAGTAGAGCACTCTGGCTTATGGAGAATCTTGGCCCTGGCCCTTCCCACTGAACTATGGACTAGGGCTAGTTTTCATACCGAGCTTTTGTGCTTTCACACCCTTGCAAGGACACCAGACAATCCATATGACATCTTAATGACTTTGGTGAAATTAAGCTAATGAAATGCTGGTCTGTAGTAGTTGTAACTAGCTAAAATGTCTGTTGCCAAATAACAGGGAAAGTAATGTTACTCAAATATAGTCTATATAGTCATGAAACTTAACATTAAACTAATTTATCTATTTGCAATAATTTACGTGAATGTTGATTATTCTCCTACATACAGGGCTGTTTACTATAAATCAGTCTACGGTCCCATACCAGCAGCAGCTTCATGCATCTCTTAACTGCAACAAGAGACTGTATGATGCCATTGAACTATGCCATATAGGTTTGTACAAACACCCTCTATAAAAGTTCAAATTAAAACAACCCACAAATACATTCCTCAGAACTGACCTCATCCTTAAGGAATAGCTTACTGTATTTAATAATGTATCTGGACTCATTAAACTAAAGTCGCTTTATTCAGAGGCTGTGTTAATACATTTGCCTACTCAGTAAAAAAAAAAAAAAAAATTATTTGTAAAAGCAAATCAATACCTAGTACATAGCTCCATTTGTGATGCTTAGAGCACATGCAGATACTACAGAGAGTGGCCCAGGGGCCTTATTTTCCCCAGCTCATGTTCCCAGGCTCTGTATCAATAGACTGCAGATGTTCATCTTCAGCTCTAACATGTTACAAACACTGCTCTTGTTTGCAGGACAGTTAGTCCTAGGTTTTGGATTTTTATCCACAAGCATGCCATGCAAAATGGGTCCAAAAAAAAGTTCTGAAGACTTATCCACTGCTTCTAAACATAAGAACGCAGATTGTAAGGAGCGCTTTACAGACAAAAAATATGCCAGGCAAGCTTTTTTTTTCTGGCAGTGGGAACAGTAATGTTGGCCAGGAGTGCCATGTAAAATATGTAAAGGGAAAGCTTCTTAGAAAATAACAGTGGCAAGATAATACCTTAAATGTTGTGTTTGTGAAAAGAAATATACCAGAAGCAATCATCACTTGATGAGATGAGACCAGAAACTTTTAAAAGAGAATTTCTTCTATATTCCCGGTGTCTCTCTTCCTTAAAACCTCCACCCTCTATTCTTCATCTCCTCAAACCTGACCCAGGATGATTACTCCTCAGGAGAGGGGAGGAAGAATCAGAATCAACTGGTGTACTGAGAAACCTCCTTTGCCTTATAAAAGCTAAACTGTTAATACACCATTTTCAAAGGAGGAAAGAAGACTCTGGAGAAAGACAACTAGAAAACTGGAAAGGTGGAAAGACACGCTGAGGACTTGACCTTCGATTTCTTCCACAAGGCCACAGAGAAGCTGTAGAGAGATGTAAGAGGTGACTCTGCTGACCAGAGAGCTTGTATGAGGGATGGACCACACTCACTAAGGAGAACCTCAAATTAAAAGAGACCACAGGATTCTGGGAATACTGTCATCCTGAGTTAAGTGATGGGATTAATGGAATGTTTGAGATCCACTTAGAGGTAGTAGAAACAACAAATTTTGTTAAACATATAAATAAAGGGGTAAAGAAGAAAAAAGAGATACAGTCTTCAAAAGTTAATAATATACTAGAAATACTAATTTGCACTATACTATATAATTCACAAGAAAAATCACATTTGAGGATTGAGTAAGAAGATCATGTGAGATAAGTCAAAAAATGAGGTATTTAAGAGAGCATTCATCAATTTATATCCAATAGTCATAAATAAGTTTTTTACATACTCCCTTAAATATATCAAACATTAGTTTAAAATAAAATTTTGATTTATAGGAAAGCATGTAATGAAATACACAAGAAGCCATGTAAAAGGGAAAGGCATTGCCTGGATGCTTATTTTAAGGCTGTTATATATCCAAATTTAATACAGACTTAGAATTGAGCCATAAGGTGCTAATTGAACAAAACTGAAGTTGTTAGCAGAGGCAGGAATCCTATGAAACACAAAATAATGAAACAGGTCTGGTGTTACCAAGAGAGATTTATAGTCCAGACACCCTGAGCACTTCATATAATATTCTCTTGTGAATAAAGTTTTATGAGAGAAAGAAATACTCAAAAGATATTTTTAGCATATCCAATGACTGAACACAGCTGAAGCACCACTAATATTAACAAATATTTATAAAGAATACTGACAAAATGTATACCATAAACAAGGCAGCCTTAAAATAATATAGATGAAACCTTATTTCCTTGAAAAATAGTTAGATTAAAAATTCACACATGGGCTGGAGAGATGGCTCAGTGGTAAAGAGCATTGGCTGTTCTTCTAGAGGTCCTGAGTTCAATTCCCAGCAACCACATGGTGGCTCACAACCATCTGTAATGGCATCTGGTGCACTCTTCTAATGTGTGTTTGAAGACAGCTGTAGTTTGCTCATATAAATAAAAATAAATAAATAAACCTTTTTTAAAATTCACACATATTAAACTTTAAGTGTTATCCAAAGAAATATTTAAGAGTTTGTGTGAGCAAATGTTAAGCATTTTTATTCAGAAGAAAAATCTGAAAATTGCCAATAATCCACCCAATCAACTGTCCATATGAGCACATTACTTATGTACTAGCAAGGCACACCTATAAAAATACACTAAGAAACTGTTAACAAAAGGGGTTTATAACTCCATAGGAAGAACAACAATATCAACCAACCAGAACCCCCAGAAGACTAAGTCACCACCAAAGAGTACACATGGAGGGATCCATGGCTTCAGCCACGTAAGTAGCAGAGGATGGCCTTGTTGGACATCAATGGGAGGAGAGGCCCTTGGTCCTGTTAAGGCTCAATGCCCCAGTGTAGGGGAATGGCAGGGTGGGAGTGGGTGGGTGGATAGGGGAACGCCCTCATAGAGTCAGGGTGTGGGGGATGGAATGAGGGTTTCCACGATGGGGAAGAACTGGAAAAGGAGATAACATTTGAAATGTAAAAAAAAAACAAAAAAAAAATCCAATAAAAATAACTATTAACAATAAAAGTGCAACTTACTTAATATTTTCAAGACTGAGAAAAATCTAGATATCGACTAGGTACAATCATTTAAATTTTTCAGATCTTATTGATTTGAGAGACTTATTGATTAAGACAGAAAGACTGTCTTAATGTAAAATAGCACACTAGAATTTCTATTAAGTAAATGACAAGGCCAATGTAGGCTCTGATCCTCCTTAGGACCAGAGGTTTCTGGTTCAGTACACTCTTTGAATACAAAGGCTTCTCTCTCAAACTCTGAATATATAACAAGCATGACCACACTATTAATTAGCTAAACAAATTTTGATATTAAAACTACATACCACTAGATTGTAGGCTAAAGGTTGTTAAGCTACACACTCTTCCTACCTGACCTCTACTGTAGATACCAACACTTTTATTTATATTGTGTGATTTCTTTTATTCTGGTTCCAAATATTACCTTACATTATATAACAACTTGTACTACTGAAATCATGAAAAATGTGAACTCATTACAAAACATAATTCAATGAGTCAGATCTACAAACAAGAAATAACATGCAGTTTCTCTTGTCCATGAAAGAAAATCTGTCAGTCAGGAAGGACTAAGTGGGAACTGCCTGAATTTTTCTTTCATAAACCTAAGAAATAAAGCCAGACTCATCAAAGAGAACTTGGAGAGTTGACCCACACAACCTGAGCTGTTAAGAAAACATTTGATTCATTTCAGTAGCACTGAGCAAGGAGCAAAAGACTTGAGCTTGGCGCAAATGAAATATAAGAAATAAATATTTGGCATTACAGATACAAATCATGGTTTGTGTGCATAAAATATCTCTCAACATCATTGTTGATGTAACTACACCTTCCAATGGAATGGAGTGAATACATTAAATTTCAAACATGCATTACCCCGTGATTCCAGACTTAATTCGGAACTCTCTGTAATTAGTCGAATTTATCACAGGTAAAGCTGTTAGGGGCTAACTGGAGAGAGAAACATGTAGTTGCTATGCAACAATACTTTCTGGAATCACTCTTCTCAACTCACAGCCATAG
>JANHMN010000967.1:0-13870 GCA_030674055.1 Rhabdomys pumilio
TGTGTGTGTGTGTGTGTGTGTGTGTGTGTGTGTGTGTGTGTGTGTGTGTATGTGTGTATGTGTGTGGTGTGTAAAGAAGCTAAGCTAGTAAAACACAATACATGAGATGTTGGGAGGGAAGTTGTAAGAGTTTTTGAATCCTGTTTGCTTGAGTTCTGAGACTCTCCTTTGCTGCCAGCCCTTCGGAGTGCCTGTGAGCACAAAGACCTGGGCTGCATAGTAACTGTGATCCTGTGTGCGGTCTGCTAAGAACATGCAGACAGCCCTTTTATGGTCAGCTGGGGCTTCCCTCTGGCTCTCGGGCAGACCACAGGACTGCATGCTTTAGTATATTTTTGATACTATCTCTAAAAGTAGATACATAATTCTGGCTCTTTTTTGTGAAAACTTGGATGTAGTTTTTAGATATTTGCTTCTAGTTCTTAAAAGATCATCCAGAAACTTTTATGAAGGGTTTTATAGGGAAAAATAGAATCATTTTAATTCTTTAAAAAATCTACCCACATTTCTCTTTCATTTTGCTAATAGAGTCAATTTCAAAAGTGGGAAGTCATGTTCTTCTTCTGTCTCTGTCTCTGTCTCTGTCTCTGTCTCTGTCTCTCTCCTTCCTTCTTCTTCTTCTTTTTTTTTTTTTGAGCATGACCACATATCAGAATTGTTCATGTTCTGTCTTGAAATGCACTGTATCTTACTTATCACTTGAGTAATGTCTGACTTGAATTTGAAATGCCCTCCATGAGGTCACATTTTAAACCCTTAGTTCTTAGCTTATGAAGCAAGTTTGAAGACTAGGGAGCCCTTAAGGGCGGAACCTAAGTGGCATTGGTTTTGCTACTTAGCCACAATTTTATGATCTCAGAGAAGTCTCATAGGATTTAGCTGATAGATTTTCTCAGGACACTTGGAAACTGACTTAAGTACTTAGAGGGAAGGCTGTTCTGATATCACAGAACAGCTGATTTAATGTAATAACAAGATAGTTTCTTTAAAGTTCTTTGTCCATAAGATAGTTTTTATTTTCTTCAAATAGGTATACTATAATACATTTGCAAATTCAAAATGACAATTATTTATTGAGTGTGTGTATAGGAGTGTGTGTGTGTGTGTGTGTGTGTGTGTGTGTGCGCGCGCGCGCGCGCGTGCGCAATTTCCCATGGCACATTAGTTCTCTCATTCGATGATGTGAGTCCCACAGATTAAAGTCAGTTTGTCAGGCTTGGTGTCAAGTTCCTATACTCATTGAGCCATCTTGTTGACTCTAAATAAGCACTTTAACAATCCACATTGTTAAGTAACCTAAAGCCCATTTGCATGCTAGTATTATATCTTGATCATTATTTGCTAAAGTATGGCAAATACTTTCTCCCTAGCCTATGGCTGTGAGTTGAGAAGAGTGATTCCAGAAAGTATTGTTGCATAGCAACTACATGTTTCTCTCTCCAGTTAGCCCCTAACAGCTTTACCTGTGATAAATTCGACTAATTACAGAGAGTTCCGAATTAAGTCTGGAATCACGGGGTAATGCATGTTTGAAATTTAATGTATTCACTCCATTCCATTGGAAGGTGTAGTTACATCAACAATGATGTTGAGAGATATTTTATGCACACAAACCATGATTTGTATCTGTAATGCCAAATATTTATTTCTTATATTTCATTTGCGCCAAGCTCAAGTCTTTTGCTCCTTGCTCAGTGCTACTGAAATGAATCAAATGTTTTCTTAACAGCTCAGGTTGTGTGGGTCAACTCTCCAAGTTCTCTTTGATGAGTCTGGCTTTATTTCTTAGGTTTATGAAAGAAAAATTCAGGCAGTTCCCACTTAGTCCTTCCTGACTGACAGATTTTCTTTCATGGACAAGAGAAACTGCATGTTATTTCTTGTTTGTAGATCTGACTCATTGAATTATGTTTTGTAATGAGTTCACATTTTTCATGATTTCAGTAGTACAAGTTGTTATATAATGTAAGGTAATATTTGGAACCAGAATAAAAGAAATCACACAATATAAATAAAAGTGTTGGTATCTACAGTAGAGGTCAGGTAGGAAGAGTGTGTAGCTTAACAACCTTTAGCCTACAATCTAGTGGTATGTAGTTTTAATATCAAAATTTGTTTAGCTAATTAATAGTGTGGTCATGCTTGTTATATATTCAGAGTTTGAGAGAGAAGCCTTTGTATTCAAAGAGTGTACTGAACCAGAAACCTCTGGTCCTAAGGAGGATCAGAGCCTACATTGGCCTTGTCATTTACTTAATAGAAATTCTAGTGTGCTATTTTACATTAAGACAGTCTTTCTGTCTTAATCAATAAGTCTCTCAAATCAATAAGATCTGAAAAATTTAAATGATTGTACCTAGTCGATATCTAGATTTTTCTCAGTCTTGAAAATATTAAGTAAGTTGCACTTTTATTGTTAATAGTTATTTTTATTGGATTTTTTTTTTGTTTTTTTTTTACATTTCAAATGTTATCTCCTTTTCCAGTTCTTCCCCATCGTGGAAACCCTCATTCCATCCCCCACACCCTGACTCTATGAGGGCGTTCCCCTATCCACCCACCCACTCCCACCCTGCCATTCCCCTACACTGGGGCATTGAGCCTTAACAGGACCAAGGGCCTCTCCTCCCATTGATGTCCAACAAGGCCATCCTCTGCTACTTACGTGGCTGAAGCCATGGATCCCTCCATGTGTACTCTTTGGTGGTGACTTAGTCTTCTGGGGGTTCTGGTTGGTTGATATTGTTGTTCTTCCTATGGAGTTATAAACCCCTTTTGTTAACAGTTTCTTAGTGTATTTTTATAGGTGTGCCTTGCTAGTACATAAGTAATGTGCTCATATGGACAGTTGATTGGGTGGATTATTGGCAATTTTCAGATTTTTCTTCTGAATAAAAATGCTTAACATTTGCTCACACAAACTCTTAAATATTTCTTTGGATAACACTTAAAGTTTAATATGTGTGAATTTTAAAAAAGGTTTATTTATTTATTTTTATTTATATGAGCAAACTACAGCTGTCTTCAAACACACATTAGAAGAGTGCACCAGATGCCATTACAGATGGTTGTGAGCCACCATGTGGTTGCTGGGAATTGAACTCAGGACCTCTAGAAGAACAGCCAATGCTCTTTACCACTGAGCCATCTCTCCAGCCCATGTGTGAATTTTTAATCTAACTATTTTTCAAGGAAATAAGGTTTCATCTATATTATTTTAAGGCTGCCTTGTTTATGGTATACATTTTGTCAGTATTCTTTATAAATATTTGTTAATATTAGTGGTGCTTCAGCTGTGTTCAGTCATTGGATATGCTAAAAATATCTTTTGAGTATTTCTTTCTCTCATAAAACTTTATTCACAAGAGAATATTATATGAAGTGCTCAGGGTGTCTGGACTATAAATCTCTCTTGGTAACACCAGACCTGTTTCATTATTTTGTGTTTCATAGGATTCCTGCCTCTGCTAACAACTTCAGTTTTGTTCAATTAGCACCTTATGGCTCAATTCTAAGTCTGTATTAAATTTGGATATATAACAGCCTTAAAATAAGCATCCAGGCAATGCCTTTCCCTTTTACATGGCTTCTTGTGTATTTCATTACATGCTTTCCTATAAATCAAAATTTTATTTTAAACTAATGTTTGATATATTTAAGGGAGTATGTAAAAAACTTATTTATGACTATTGGATATAAATTGATGAATGCTCTCTTAAATACCTCATTTTTTGACTTATCTCACATGATCTTCTTACTCAATCCTCAAATGTGATTTTTCTTGTGAATTATATAGTATAGTGCAAATTAGTATTTCTAGTATATTATTAACTTTTGAAGACTGTATCTCTTTTTTCTTCTTTACCCCTTTATTTATATGTTTAACAAAATTTGTTGTTTCTACTACCTCTAAGTGGATCTCAAACATTCCATTAATCCCATCACTTAACTCAGGATGACAGTATTCCCAGAATCCTGTGGTCTCTTTTAATTTGAGGTTCTCCTTAGTGAGTGTGGTCCATCCCTCATACAAGCTCTCTGGTCAGCAGAGTCACCTCTTACATCTCTCTACAGCTTCTCTGTGGCCTTGTGGAAGAAATCGAAGGTCAAGTCCTCAGCGTGTCTTTCCACCTTTCCAGTTTTCTAGTTGTCTTTCTCCAGAGTCTTCTTTCCTCCTTTGAAAATGGTGTATTAACAGTTTAGCTTTTATAAGGCAAAGGAGGTTTCTCAGTACACCAGTTGATTCTGATTCTTCCTCCCCTCTCCTGAGGAGTAATCATCCTGGGTCAGGTTTGAGGAGATGAAGAATAGAGGGTGGAGGTTTTAAGGAAGAGAGACACCGGGAATATAGAAGAAATTCTCTTTTAAAAGTTTCTGGTCTCATCTCATCAAGTGATGATTGCTTCTGGTATATTTCTTTTCACAAACACAACATTTAAGGTATTATCTTGCCACTGTTATTTTCTAAGAAGCTTTCCCTTTACATATTTTACATGGCACTCCTGGCCAACATTACTGTTCCCACTGCCAGAAAAAAAAAGCTTGCCTGGCATATTTTTTGTCTGTAAAGCGCTCCTTACAATCTGCGTTCTTATGTTTAGAAGCAGTGGATAAGTCTTCAGAACTTTTTTTTGGACCCATTTTGCATGGCATGCTTGTGGATAAAAATCCAAAACCTAGGACTAACTGTCCTGCAAACAAGAGCAGTGTTTGTAACATGTTAGAGCTGAAGATGAACATCTGCAGTCTATTGATACAGAGCCTGGGAACATGAGCTGGGGAAAATAAGGCCCCTGGGCCACTCTCTGTAGTATCTGCATGTGCTCTAAGCATCACAAATGGAGCTATGTACTAGGTATTGATTTGCTTTTACAAATAATTTTTTTTTTTTTTTTACTGAGTAGGCAAATGTATTAACACAGCCTCTGAATAAAGCGACTTTAGTTTAATGAGTCCAGATACATTATTAAATACAGTAAGCTATTCCTTAAGGATGAGGTCAGTTCTGAGGAATGTATTTGTGGGTTGTTTTAATTTGAACTTTTATAGAGGGTGTTTGTACAAACCTATATGGCATAGTTCAATGGCATCATACAGTCTCTTGTTGCAGTTAAGAGATGCATGAAGCTGCTGCTGGTATGGGACCGTAGACTGATTTATAGTAAACAGCCCTGTATGTAGGAGAATAATCAACATTCACGTAAATTATTGCAAATAGATAAATTAGTTTAATGTTAAGTTTCATGACTATATAGACTATATTTGAGTAACATTACTTTCCCTGTTATTTGGCAACAGACATTTTAGCTAGTTACAACTACTACAGACCAGCATTTCATTAGCTTAATTTCACCAAAGTCATTAAGATGTCATATGGATTGTCTGGTGTCCTTGCAAGGGTGTGAAAGCACAAAAGCTCGGTATGAAAACTAGCCCTAGTCCATAGTTCAGTGGGAAGGGCCAGGGCCAAGATTCTCCATAAGCCAGAGTGCTCTACTGTGATGGTTGTAACAATTCTCATGCCAAACTTCTTTGTCACACTTTGAGAACAAATATAGTATATTTGGCTTTGGCTTAGTTCCTTTACCATTACCATCATGTAAATATGGCAGTTTTCATTTGTGAATACTAGATTTAAAGGCATTCATTTATAAAATTAAAGCAAAATGCTCTGGAGAACTTAAGTTGGAAAGGACAGTAGCTTAGTTGATGGTGTTGCACATCTGTAATATAGACTTTGGGGGGTGGAGGCAGGAGGAGCAGAAGTTCAAGGTCATCTAGGGTTACATAGCTAGCACCAAGTTCATCTAAAGATATATAAAACCTTGCTTTGAAAGCAAGGAGAAAGAGGCTGGAGACATTGTTTAGTGGTTAAGAGCAGTGCTAACTCTTGGAGAGGACCTGGGTTTGGTACCCATCACCCACAGGCTGAATCAAAACAATCTATAATTCTGGTTCCAGGGGACGTGGTGGCTTCTTTTGATTTCCTTGAGTATCAGGCAACAATGAAGTATGATGATATGCATTATACATGTAGTCAAAATAATCATACACGTAAAACAATCATGCATGATAAAATCACCTGGAAGGATGGCTTGGTGGTTAAAAAGCACTTGCTGCCCATGCAAAGGACCAGAATTTCGTTCTCGTGAACCAGCAGCTCATAAATGCATGTGACTCCAGATCTAGGGGATCTGAGTCTCTCCATGGCTTCTCTGGGCACATACACATGTGTATACACACACACACACACACACAGAGAGAGAGAGAGATAAATGAAGATACATCAAAAATAACTGAAAACAATATAAGAAATGCACAGGAAATATGAAGTTAATCTCTACCATGTGGGTCCTAACCAAAACAAAGCTTGCTAATGTTACTAATAATAGATTAAATTGGTCTTACACTAGAAAGCAAACATCCCTGTCTTATCTCTCTTATTTATACATTTTTTAATGATTTGAGCTATTTTTAAAAGCATAAATGTCATGGATAGGTATTATAGATGTTTTTAAAGCGCTGATAAAACATTCTTTTGTGAGGGATGAGCAGAGAAATTTTCAAGGGGAGGAAATTCTAAACTAAAACCTTGAAGAACACTTCACTACCTGAGAGGTTTCTGCTCAACAGATGTTAAAAAAAAAACCCTCCTATAAATGTAATGTTTAAAATCCTATAAATGTAATGTTTAAAAGTCCATGCAAATATCTACCCCACTGTAAGTATAAACCATAATTCTGAATAAATATCTCCACTTTAGTTGAAGAGGATAGTTAGCATAGCTAAGGTCTGGGTGGTCCAAAGCATCAGGAGACTGGAGCATGCAGGGGTGTCAGACTGGCAGGCTTCCTCTCTTACAGCAGAGCCTTGCATTTGTCCCTTCTTGAGGGACATAGTCATTCCAGTGTTCACAAATGGCTAAGGTGTATGATGAATGGCAAGGTCTGTGTGTCTGGCTTTTGTAAAAATCTGGGAGTGAATAAAGATGGCCCATCCCCAGGCAGACATCCTGAAGCATTAGCAGTGACCAGAGGTGAGCATCACCTAGTGAACATAAGCCTCCTGGATGTCTGCCTATTATTTAAGTCTCCTTAGCAGTACAGATATTACACTCCATGTCCTATAGTCAGAGATATCTAACTGTCTTTGTATTGTAATGGTTATCTTTTCAGATGCTCCACAATTTGTGGTGAGAAGAACAGACAAAAATGTTCAATAATAGGAGCTACATGCTACTGTACCCACCACACAAAAGGAACCACGCTTACTGATTTTACGTTCTAATGGTCAGAATTCTAAGGCTGTTGTGTTCTTTGCTTTCATTTTTCTTTTTCTGTATGCTCAGAATGCTCTACCCTCCACCTCACTCAAAAGTAGTAGGAGAAGGTTTGAAATTAGTTGGGATTACTATGTAAGGAAATTAAATCCATGATATAATGGAGACTGCTTTATATATATTAATATCTTAAAGCTATGTTCTTAGTACATAATTATGATAAGTTAATAATTTAAACATGTTTTTTCAGCTTTAAGTTTTTCTTTACAATTATACAGCTGCTATCACAAGGCCACAAAAAATATCGTTTTAAAACAGTCTGCAAACAGTTCATATTATTTTCTATCTTCAAAACCATTCACATTTGGGGTAGGTACAAAGATCTTCCATTGATCAGGTCAAGTCTCTGTCTTTCAGCCTTAGGTATACTAAGGAGTTCTCTCAGCTCTGGGTTTTGACAGTGATTTTCCACGATTTTTGAATGTGTGTTTTTAAGCTACTGTGTGACATTGCTCCACCTGTCTACCTGGAAAAAAGATGTATGTCAAAAGAGTGTGCTATACAAGTTGTGTGAAACAAATTTACCTGTGAATGAGATTAGTTCCTAAAATTATAATTTTTAAGTATTTGTAATTTGTACACACTGTGTATGGATTCCCTAGTATTCATCAAACATTACCTAGTAATATGCTTTTGATGGGTGTCAGAGACACATCAATAGAGTGCCAAATTAGCTGAGTGAGCAAACCAGATCGTTTGGTTCAGAGGCATAATTTAGTGACTGTCAATTTTGTGTTCTAACATCTGGCATATCACCATGTGTGACCTGAGGAGTTTTTTCAACATCTCTACTTGTGTGGGCTTTGGTGTAGGGCTTTATGTTTCTCAGAACACTGCAAGATCTGGCTTGTCAACACTAGTATCTTCAAAGGACTGCTTGAAATGTACAAGAGCAAACTTCTGAAATCCCCCAGTAAAAATGTTATCAATGATTGCTGATGTCATAAGCACAGGGCAGATGAGGAATCAGGGACTCTCTCCCATTCTTCTTTGCATTAACTGGGAACAGGGACTTCCACTTTGTTATTAGCTGACCGTAGCTAACCCTTTTTGAACATCAACTCATTAATTGATAGAGGCAGAGGAAGAAACAGAAATATCGCTTTCTCTTGGGTTAATTCCTTTGTCTTTTAATACTTTTGTGAGAGTGAGAGATTAGAAATTTCACGATCTGATTTCATGGAGCAAAACCACCTGTATTTTGTGGAACTTGGAACTGCTTCTCTATTTTGTTTTTCAATGAAAAACTGATTTTATGAACTATAAAATTTTTATAGGACATTATAATTACATTTTATCCTTCTACTTCCATTTTTTTCCCTTACTTCTCCAACTGGTACTTATCTTAGATAGCTGAGCAGTGGTACATTTTTCATAGTGTGTAGGTTTGGAAGAGATAGATGCTTGAGTATTAATTTGCATATCTTAGATAGTGTTTTTATTCTTATATTATTATTTTCCAAAGGCCAACTCATTTGCATGCTAACTCACAGGCTTTTCTGTCTTCTCTTAGTTCCCAAATGATGGATGTGTCCCAGAGGTCTTCATTAATAGTCTTGTCACAGTGCTCTGTGTGTTGCTGGCTTTCTTAAGTCTCCCCTCACAGACTTATTGATCAATCATTTTTCCATATTCCTTATTTTTGGGATACCGTACATGTTATTTGAGTTCCTACTTTTTTCTTTATTCTATTTCCTTTTATTACTTTGCTTGGCTCTCCTGGACATGTGTTCATGTATTCTTCACAGGGCTGTCCTATTCCTATTCAGAATCACCCCGGAAGATCACTCTATCAGCAAAGTGCTTGCTGAACAAGCAGGGGAATGATGTGAGTTTGACCCACTCAGGACATGTGTAAATAAGTAACAAGTACCTGTAGTCTTAGCACAGGGGAAGTGGAGACAGTCAGTTCTCAATGGTTCCTGCTCGTCAAGTCTAGCTGACTGGTAAGCTCTGGGTATAGTGAGAGAAGCTATTTTAAAGAAATATAGTGGAAAGAAATCTAGAAGACATCCCATGTTAAGCTTTGGTCTCCATGTATACATACATATATGTTTATGTGCGTGAGCGAGCACAGGCACATGAACATCTACATCGATTTGCACTAAAATACACACAATGAGAGAAAGAAAGAAAGAAAGAAAGAAAGACAGACAGACAGAAGTAAAGAAGAACAACCCAAGAAATCCACACTTAGTAACTATAAATTTTATCATTATGAGCAAAGGAAAATGTGGCTTATGTAGAGTTTTGTAAGGAGTCTACTATGTTAAATTCTGTTCTTCAGGAGTTATGTACTACAAACTCCTCAAAGGCTACCATACAAGGATATTTCTCAGGGCTTTTTAAAGAATGGGAAAAAGAAACCCAACTAGTGGGTTTAGATGTAAGGATACCTAGAGACAAGTGAGAGTGTGCCACAGGGTGTAAAGTCTCTTTGTGGTCTGTGCCTTGACCTGGCCCCTCCTGGACCATTTGAGCCTCATTCATTCTTCCAAGCAGCTTGACCCTTGTCCTTTACTGTTCAGCCAGCTATTCTGAGGCTGGCTTTCATCTTTTCCTTACCCAAACAAGAGCTTTTCCTTTTCTTTGACTCAAATCCAGTAATTTCATCCTTGGATGCATATTATGTATCTGTGTGTAATTCATGAGATTTCAATCTTTAGGAATAAAAATAGATTGCTGTATAGATGAAAATGTGTTAGGAAGTGACCTATATACTGGAAAATTAGAGACGAAATGAGCCACGTGAGTGAGAAGCAAATTACTCAGTGTCATCATTATTCACAGTCCAGTTGCATTAAGGAAAAACTGGATAAAATGGAAGGGCAGGCTTTTTGTTTGTTGGTTTGTTTTTGTTTTCTTGAGCTCAAACTAGTATCTTGGCACTATAGAAAATTAGTTATTTTTAATATTCAATTTTTTAAAAGTATATTTAATGGTCTTAATGTCATACAAACAGTTTGTAATAACCCTGTTTTTGCACTCTATCACAGAAGAGAGTCAGCTATTTATTGAGCTATGAGTTGGCTACTCATGAGTGCCTTAGATTCCTACTTCTTTCTATGCATTTCTCATTCAGAGAAGGTCCACATCTTGAGAGCTTCCAGGCCAGATTTTAAAAGGCTTTACTTTATTAAATCGCTTTAGGTTTTTTGTTTTTTTATTCTTTTTGTTTTTTTTTTTATACCATTGAGAATCACCATTTCCCTGAGTGTTCATGGACCTTTATCTGCATCTCTTGTGAGAAAATCTTGGATCATTTTGGGGTCTCAGCACTAAAAAATGAGACTTGATATAGGAAATGCCATTACTATCCCACAGCTCTGCATTTGGTCATGATTTCTTTGATGTTCAATATTTACAGAATGAATAAGAAAATTATTTAACTGACCATTAATGATTTATAGCATAATAAAAGATGATGGACACAAGCTTACCCTGTTTTCCTTGATTTAATTGTTTCAGGAGACAGCACCTATCTCATGCCTTCAAAATGCCATATAGTGCACAACTCTCGTGTGTGTGTGTGTGTGTGTGTGTGTGTGTGTGTGTGTAACCTATTACACGAATACACATCTTAATTTTAACATGGTCTAAAAAAACTTTGTTTTGTTTCTACATATGTGCCTTCTTCTTCCTCCTCTTCCTCTTGGTAGAGGCCTCTGTCATTACCTCATAGAGTTACTGCTGAGCAAGGGAGGCATGACTGTAGTCTGCCTCTCTGCCACCTCATATTATTGTGAGCAAGTTAGCTTTCTGCATACATACTACCCTAATGCCCTTCCATGTGGTAACTTCATAAACTCTTTACTGGTATAGTCACCACTATAATAGTAAATTCTAGAGTAATCTCAAGACTGCAAATGCAACCCAATCCTGCCATGCATTTCAATCTAGTTTATGGAGCCTTTGCTTACTTAATTTTACATGCATTTCTACTCTGACCCTGCAATCTGACTAAGCTTTCCTTGTGGTGAGTATGCTAAGCTTCATCCAGTTCTGAGATTGCTTCTGTCTGGAATCATTTACCAGTCTTGCATGCAGATTCCAGCATCCAGGTCCCCAGGAGTAATCTGGCTGGGCTCCTGAGCAGCTCACTTCCATAGCTGGCCCCTGTAACACCTGCCTTCTAGAATTATTCATTGTCTCCTTCCTGCTGGCCCTCTTCTTGGAGCTTCTCAGAGCAGTACAGGGCTCACAGGACTTGCTATATAAATGCTAGTGAGCTCTCCTGTTCTTCTGGTGCATGACTCAGGAACATGGAGGAAGAGCATCTCCACTGGGAAGTGAAGGACATCGCTCACTATGGCAGTTATTCTTCTGAGGACCTCTTCCTTGACTATTTTCTTTTGTCATCTTACTTCCACACTTCAGTTTGCTTCAGCCACTTGAATTGAATAATCCTTTGCACTTGATTCTCCATCCCAAAGTATATGTCTAGGGAAATCCGTTTTAAGATACTTTCTGATATCTGGACTTTTCCAGGTCCAACCACTTAGTTCTCTGAATAGCACTTGCTACCCTAACATTTCCCAAAAATTTTATTTAAAAGCTCCACCCCTACTGCTTCCTCACTTCATTAAACCAAGAATAAATACAAGTACTAAATAAATTATTGATGAATAACTAAGTAATGGTATATATATATATATATATATATATATATATATATATATATGTGTGTGTGTGTGTGTGTATAATGTATACATTATTATATCAACATTACATATTTACACACATATATTTACACACATATTTACATACACATATATATCATACATATATGCACACACACATATATACGTATACATATATATACACACACACATATATATATGTATATACATATATATGCATGTGTAAAAAGTCCCAGTTTTAAGTATGTACATTGATGGATGAAGCAGCTCAACCACCACATCAAAAGGTACTTGGTTGCATCTAATGAAGCCTTCCATATCCACCCCGTTTTTGTCTAGCATTAGAAAACAAGCCAGCATCTAAAGTATAATAATACAATACAAAACAATAAAATAATAAAATAAAACACGTTGAAATAGCACAAAACAAACAAACAAAAATAGCCTCAGAATACAGAAAACAGAGATCTTTTTCAGAAAACAGAGATCTGTTTCCTTGCACACTAAGGTCTCTCATAAAAACAGTAAAAAGGAAATGTGTGTGTGTTAAAAAGAGAAAAGAAAAAATTAAAAGTAAAATTAAAAGAATATATAAAAAAAGGAAGAGCCCTGCCATGACATTGAGACATGAGCCTCCAAAGATACCATGGAGTTAGTTTGTGTTGGCCATGTACTGCTGGCCATGAGTCTTACCCTTAAAACATGATCCGCTTCTCCAGTGAGACTCCTTTGGAGGAAACTAAGTTTTCATTTGTAAGTGGTTTTCAGTTGAAGATAACTTAAGGGTTATGGATGGGGGCATGTTTTCACTTGTCCTTTCAGTTCCAGGATTCATCTGGTACAGACCCATGCAGATCCTGTGTATGCTGCCTCAGTTTCTGTGTGTTCAGATGTTCATTCATTTGATGATGGAGAGGGCCTTGTTTCTTTGGTGTCTTCCGTTCCCCTGGCTCCTCCACTCTCTCTGCCCCTCTTTCTGTGAGGTTTCCTGAGCCTTGAGAGAAGGAATTTGATGGAGACATCCTATTTATGACTTAAATGTTCCAAGGTCCCTCACTCTCTGCATAATGTCTGGTTGTAGGTCTGTATTTTTCCCTTCTGCTGCCCATAGGTGTGTTGATTAATTATGCCTGGGGTCTTCAATTTGATTCTACTGATGTACACATCTCTTTTTGTGACAATATCATGATGTTTCTTTTTATTATTTTAGTCCTACATTACAGTTTGAAGTCTGAGATGATGACACCTCTAGCAGTTCTTTCATCACTCGGATTTGACTTAACTATCCTGTTGTATTTTACTTTTTAATTTTCGTTTTTGTTTTGTCTGGCTATTTTAAAAGTAACTAGCAGGAAAACAATTGTCGTTTGGATGACTTTGAGGAGAATTTAAAATAGAGAATCTTTGCTTTTACATTTAGTTTTAGGGGATGTCTCGAAGAAGAAAACAGTTTTTGCATTTTTCCTTCCTTTTTATTTCCAAGCTAATTGTTTTCCTCACCACTTTCCTTCCATGCTAGTAATTAGCAGTATTTACAATTAATGGCTAATGACACCCAGTCTTAGTTTTCTGTTGCTATCTTTTCTTTTTCCTTTTTAAATCTGATTTTTTAAAGCATGTCTGCTTAGGATTTGAAAGACACTTACTTTGATTCATAGATATAATCTTTTCACTTAGTCTTGTGCTGTGTGACTAAGTCTAGCCTCTTTAATGCAGGCTATCATTTGAGGGATAATGTTATATTAAGATGTATGGATTAATCATATTAATAGTAGAACTATTTATGAATTGATGTTAATTCCTACCATGAATTCAAGTTTTTAATCTTTTAAATTTTTAATTGTTTTTTTTTTTAAGACTTTGGGTCATACTAAATGATCTTAAACAAATC
>JANHMN010000968.1:0-13870 GCA_030674055.1 Rhabdomys pumilio
TGTGTGTGTGCGTGCGTGCATGCGTGCATGCGTGTGCGCACACGCCCACGTACATGTGTGCATATAGTGAAAGAATAAATTGAGGTTGTTACCTCATCTTCCTCTGCAATGTACCTGAATAGCCAAATGTGCTTTCTCTGGGTGTATGGGAGACCATGACAGACATCTCCATTTCCTTTTGGCTTCCTCAGGTAGGAACTTGACTCACTCCTTACAAGCCATGATGGTTTTCATTTCCTTAAATTTTCAAGATAAAGCATAGAAGAGAGACACATCTACAACTTTTTAAAAAATACTTTCCCCCGAAAACAACTTGATGCTTTTGAATATACCGTGTAGGTGGCGAAGAAAATGTTAAAGTTATTTGTTCCAAAGGAAAATGAATCCATCATGAACTGGGGTGAAGGAGGCAGGGGGATGACCAAATGGAAGCTGCTGGCTGGGGTGAGCAGTGGGTGTCGACATGGGGTGATAGGGACTTTCATCAGAAAATTAAATTATTTTTAATTTACTTGTAGCATAAGAAAAAAACATGCAGTCCCTTCCTGACAGCTATTCACCAGGTTCTCTTTGCCAAGATTTCCATTTATTTATGGGAAGAAATTTATGACTACTTCTTTTAAAAGACATATTAAAATATTAAGGAACTTTTTTTTACGAAAAATACTATTTGCTGTTCCTTAGCATGTGACTGGCCTTCCTCTGAGCCATCACCTACCTCCCTCAGAGCAGATCAGTCACGCACTGTGCTCTATTTGAGTCTTGATTTTACATCTAGCATCTAGCACCATATATGATACAAAGTAGGCATTAAATATATTTTCAAACAAAAAATAAGACAACACATAAATGTCTCATTATTTTGGGAATCTACCTGATCTTGGGTCTCACCAGTTTGCAGATACAAATAACATATTGAAATAACATTACTAACTATAGACTTGGGTCTACAGTTGTTCCTTGGGTTTAAATTCCTGAAATTTCCCTCATGTATCTGCTGTTTCTGTGAGCAACTTTCGGTGGATCATACTGCCTCCAAGGTTCCACAGCCACATAGAAGAAAAGTTCTTCTCTCTTTTCCCTCCCTCCTCAGTTTGATATAGTCAGTTAGGAATGTCTCACTCAAATACCACACTGGAGTTCAAATGTGTTTGAAAGCATAGCAGGCACACAGCCTTTTCCCTTGCGATGCATTAGCAGATCTAAGTCAACAGGTCACCCTCATGTGAGTTAAATGCTTAGGCAGAATGCCACAGAGAAGTCAGTGGGTTCTGACCCCAGTTCTGGATTTTATTTCTTTGTGCTGTGGAAACCAGTTTGCACAGAAATCTGATCTTGATTGTAAAATGAAATATTTTAAATAGCTTCTACAAATATCAATAGAGTAGATGTATTTATTTGCTTATTAAGTAATTTATGTATTAATTTATTAGTGTGTATATGTGTATATGTGTTCGTGCATGTGACTGTGTGTATGTGTGTGAGATGAATTTCCTACTATTTCCACAGCTTTGAGCCCAAATCATTGTTATCACAGTAGTCTCTAGTACCCTCTGACTAAATTTGGAGTGCTAGAAACCATTCTTTCCTTGTATGACATCTCCTTCAGCCCTTACAGCTGTTTTTACAGGTGAAGACAACTTATCAAAGAAGTTCTCAGAACTGGAGAAGATTACCCATCAGAGGCTGGCAATAGCAAATTACAACTGGAGTACAGGCATATGACCTTCAACTTTAAAGTGCTCTTACAGGTCCTAGGGTTTCAGGAAATTGTCCCATTCAGGACCTAAGTTCAGCTGCATGTGTTTTCCATGTAATCCATGTTCCTGTAACTCCCATGTAGTAAGTAGTCTCTCTAAACCTGCAGCAGAGAATTAGCCATTCTCCCACTTTGTTCAGAAGTCATGTGCTTTTAACTGGTCATAATGTCCCTTGTTGCTGTTCAACTGCATCCATTTGACCACAACTTGAATATGTGCCATACATTGATAGGATTCTAGCCTTACTTAGGACTTTCGGTTGTTTAAACTCTTTTTCAGAACACAACACAGAGAATTTCCACTCTCTTTATATCATACACACATGCTGTTTAATTTGTGTGTTTGGGGTCTCCTCTCTCAGCTTCAGACCAAGCTTGGCACAGTTACTTGTAAATTATACAAAAGCCTGTTAAGAGACTGGATTTGAAAGCAACCTAAATGACACTTATTTACTAAGTACTGCAGTCAAACTGACCGCTACTCCTGCCCCACCAAAACTCCCATCGGTGTGTCTGCAAAAAGCTCTTGGCTCCTGGTGCTCTGTCTTGATTATTTAGTGACCTCCTGGGTAGTACTGTGAGTTCCTTGTGTCCTTACCAACTCTCCTTAGCCCTGCACTCACCGTATTAATGTATCACCTTATCACTAGACTAGCCTTGAACTCTACCATGCTCAACTACTGTCTCTAAGTTACAACTAAGTTTGTACAAAAATGGAATCTCCATCAGAACTCCCTCCCTAGACAGCCTGCTAAAGTGAAAACCATTTCAATCAACATGACTTTAAAGCAGATACACAGTCTTCAGCTTCTGCTCAGCTTTCTTATTTTGAACCATTAGATGCAGAGAGCTCTGTGCTTGCCCCTCTCAACCACTGTTTCATGCTCTCTTTTCATGTAACAATATTTTCTTTCTAGTAATTTTTGATGTTGTTGTTGTCATCGTCGTTATCTATATAGGGTCTCATTATGTAAACCTAGTTGGCCTAGAACTCTCTATGTGGATCGTACTGGCCTTTAATTTATAGAGACCCAACTAGATTAAGTGCTCTTACAGGTCCCAGGGTTTCAGGAAATTGTCCCATTCAGGACCCAAGTTCAGCTGCATGTGTTTTCCATGTAGCCCATGTTCCTGTAACTCCCATGTAGTAAGTAGTCTCTCTTAGTACCGCCTCTTACAGTTGGTAATCTTAATCTCTGCCTCTGCCTACTGAGCTCTGGGATTAAGGGTGTGTACCACCATGCCTGGTTTGTCTTTCTGATTTTTATTGAAATGTTCTTATGGGGTTGCAAAACACAGATAAAAAAAATAGCCCAAAGTGTACAAACATGTATTTAATATTTTATTTATATTGTATATTGATATCTATACATTTAGATGCATATACACACTATATATATGACATCTATGTTAGATATATATGATTCAGAAGAGTCTAGTTTTAGTTTATTTTCAACAATAAAGATAGATACTACCATGACTTCTTGAATAGTATCAATTATTGAAATATAACTAATCCTATCTCTTCAAAGGAGAAAGTTCACTCTTATAAAGCAATGGCTTCTGTGGGATTTCAGAGTGAGTGGTTTTCATACACTTGAGGATTTATAAAACTGTGCATAATAAAGTTATGCTTATTAACAACAAATTTCTTTTTAATATATTGTTCTTTGGTAAAAGCAAATTTGGTTTATTTATTCTCTCTTGTAAATTATCAAATTCTGTGCTTTTAGATTCCTAATTGTCTCATATGTTAGCTCTCTTTAGTTTTAAATCTTCTAAGTATTGGGAAGAAATAGATTGCCTCTCTCCCGTGATTTGTGGTAAAAGAATTAAGACTATAGGTTTCTTGGAAATACAGTTTTGATCACATTTCTAGGTGAGAAAATATCAGTCTAACTTCTACCTTCTACCTATCTGTCTGCCTATCTATCTATCTATCTATCTATCTATCTATCTATCTATCTATCTATCAGTCATCTATCTTTATTTAGCTATTGCACATCTAGCTATCTGTCATCTGACATGTGTGTGTGTGTGTGTGTGTGTGTGTGTGTGTGTGTGTGTGTGTGATTGGTACACAGTATGTGTTATTTAAATGTACCCATTGTTATTGTTACTTTATTAAATACCATATTTAATAACAAACTTTTAAACAAGACTTTTCAAGCATGTTTACTTGGGAACCCTAGACACTGATAATGATGACATTTCCGAAAATGGCTCAACTACCTAAATTTTCAGTATATTACAATATCTGATTGTTAACTTTGACTCTGGTCAAGAAGATGATGATGCGTTTTGGTCTCTATTAAGATTACCACCTTCAACCTCTGCCAGCTGAGTTTCCATGCTGAGGGATGGTAAAGATTAGTGCATATTACAGGAGACAGCAAGGAGAAGATTACTGGCTACAAAGGAGCTGGCCTCCTGGATCAAATCTAGAATCCAGAGTCCCAAGTCACTAGAAAAGGTACAGGAAGATGAATTTTCCATAAAACAAATTAATCATATATGGTTCGATAGTTTAATACATTTACATAATGAATCTCAGTCATTTTTATGTACATTCAATTCTCCTCTCTCATCCCTCATCCTCTCCCATCACAACTTTTCTTCTCGAGAAGTCCCTTCCTATTTGCATGTCTTCTTATGTGTGCCTCTGAGAGTTTAGTTAGAGTCTCTTGTCCAAGTGTAGAGGAAGCCACTTACTAGATCAAGAATAACTTAGCAATGGCTACACCACTGAAGAAAATGGTGCCTCCCCCTCAGCTAATTGTCCAGCAACGTGATTAATACCTTAAAAATCACAGTGGTTTTTGTTTTCTTAATCTTGCAGGCTATAAGGAAGGGAGGAGTGGGGCCTGACAAGCCATTCCTTCTATTCACGATGAAGTGTTGACTGGCCCAATTTCGTAGAAGTCCTATATAGATAACTATGTATATGAGTTCATACCACAGCTATGATCTGGCCATGGGACACATTTAGGCTGCACGTTTCTCCATCCTCCTCTGGCTCTTAACATTCGTTCTGTTCCATATCCCATGATGTTTGCTGAATCTTGGAAGGCATGAGAGAGCTAGAGAAAGCTTCTCAATTGGTTCTCCCTTCCGTTCTCTATGGTTATTTCTCTTTGACCAATGAATATGGTATATTCAACAACAGGATTTTATCATCAAGTTCTAATGGACAATCAAAAGTGATGACAGTATTCTGTATGTGATATCTCATAAGGAGGTATCACACATCTACCATTGGAATTTTGTTTAATAACCAGAACTCATGTCTTCTGGGAAGAGCATTGTCCACAAATAGAGAGTACCTCTGTCCAAATTCATATACACATATATTACACATATTTATATAATATATGCTAGTTGATGTGCTCATTAAAATGTAGGATAGAATGTTTTTTAAATATATTCTTAGTTTTACTTATGTATCTCTATTCTTCCATATCTTTCCATTCCCCCTCCATGCTTAGAGCTAGCAGCTCCCCCCCCCTAGTATTCTCTCCACTTCCATATCTGTCATATTTTACTAATCCCCTATCTTAAAATCTTTTCTTCTCCTCTGTTCTCCCTCTAATAACCCATTTTTTTACCTTTCTGGCCTTTACCAGAACTCAGTGTTAAGCACATTGTTCTATGAACTCATAGCTAATGTTTTCACATAAACGAAGTCTTGCAATGTTTATCTCTCTAAATCAGTATAGTTTCCACACTTATCTATTTTTCTGTAAATTTCATAAGTTCATTCTTCTTTACCATTGGATAAAATCCCAACGTGTGTTGATGTTACAGTTTTCATTATCTAGTCATTCACCAGTTGATGGGTGTCTGGGATGGTTCCATTTCACACTATTGTGAACAGAGCCACAATGAACATGGAAGTATAGGCATATGTGTTATAGAGTGTGGATTCCCTTGGCATATGTGTTATAGAGTATGGATCCCATGAGTAGTATAGCTGTATCATGTGGTAGTTCTAGTCTTAGCTTTTTGAAGAACCTCCACACTGACTTTCAAAGTGGTCATCTTACTTTATATTCTCACCAACCCTTTCCCCACATTCTTTCTGGCATTTTTAATTCTTTGTTTTCTTGATAATAACCAGTCTGACTGCAATGAGGTGACATCTCAAAGTAGTTTTGATTTGTATATTCATGATAGCTAAAGATACTGAATGTTTTCTAAAGTGATTATTATCCAATTCCTTGGTCAGATATACAGCTGGCAAAACTTTCTCTTATTCTGTAGACTACCTCTCTGTTCAATCAAGTTTCCATTGCAGTACAGAAGCCTTTTAATCTCATAAAGGCCTTGTGTGCTAATTGTTGGCCTTGTCTTCTGGAAGAGTTCTAGTGAGAAAATGCTTAACTGTGCATGTGTGTGTGTGTGTGTGTGTGTGTGTGTGTGTGTATGTATGTATGTTAAGACAGCCCTATAGCCAATATTATGTTAAATGAAGAAAACCAGAATATTCTACAAGAACTAAGAACAAGGAAAGGATGCCTACTCTCCCCATTCAATGTTGTGCTTGAAGTCTTAGCTAAATCAATACATGAAGAAAAGGAAATAAATGGATACTAGTAAAAAAGAAATATGTGTGTGTGTGTGTGTGTGTGTGTGTGTGTGTAAGTGTACTCCCTATTTAATCTTCTAATAGTTTAATAGGTTTAAGTCTACCATTGAGATGTTAGATCTATTTTGGGTTATTTATTTAGTTTTACAAATGGGGGAAAAAGATCTAGTTACATACTTAAACATATATACACACAGTTTTCCCTGTGCCATTTGTTGAATGTGCTCTCTTTTCTTGAATGTATACTTTTTTGCTTCTGTATCACAAATCAAGTGACTGTAATTGCATGAATGTCCACTGTTTTGTTTCATTCATCAATGACTCTGTTTTTACCAGTACTATGTTGTTTTGTTACTATGGCTCTGTGGTATAAGTTTAAATCAAGAATCTTTTATATTTCTGGGAAGGATTGAGTTGAAATTTTGATGAGGATTGCATTAAATCTGTAGACTTATTTCGGTAGGATGGTCTTTTTTATAATCATAATCCTACCAATCCATAACCACGTGAGATCTTTTCATTTTCCAGTGTCTTCAATTTCTTTCTTTGTTGCTAGCATCCATTTATTTTCTTTTTTTCATGTACTGATTTAGCTAAGACTTCAAGCACGACATTGAATGGGGAGAGTAGGCATCCTTTCCTTGTTTAGTTCTTGTAGAATATTCTGGTTTTATTCATGTAACAAAATGTTGGCTATAGGGCTGTCTTAGAGTTTATTAACTTATGACATGATCTATCCATTTCTTATCTCTCTGTGGTTTTTTTTTTTATAAAGGCATGTCACCTTGTGGCAAAGATAGTCTATAGCTATTGAGATAATTTACGATTTCTATCTTCGATACTATTTATTTGATGAAATATATTTACCAGTTTATTTGTATTGAATTATCTCCACATTTCTGAAATGGAACCAGGTTGATCATGGTGTGCTGGCATGGTTTTATGACAACCTGAAAGCAGCTAAGCTATCAGAAAGGAAGGAACCTCAACTGAGAAAATGCCTCTATAATATCTGGCTATAGGGCATTTCCTTGATGAGTGATTAATGGAAGAGGGCCCAGCCTATTGTACTTGGTTCTATCCCTGGGCTAGTGGTCCTAGGTTTTATAAGCTATGGGAAGGAAGCCATCAAGCAGCACAACCGTGGGTTCTGAATCAGCTCCTACCTCCAGGAGGAGCTCAACTCAGTTCTTGTTCTGGTTTCCATCAATAATTGAATACAATTAATGTATGTATAAGTTAAATAAATATTTTCACCCCCATCTTGCTTTTTGGTCATGATGCTTCATTACAGCAATAGAAACCCTGACTAAGACACATGGTAAATGATCTTTTTGGTCGGGATGGGTATTTTCAGTTGGTTTGGAAGTATTTTGTTGAATAATTTTACATTTATGTTCAACCAGGAGCTTGATTTACAATTTCTTTTGTTGTTTCTTTGTCTGGTTTTGGAGCTGAGCTAATGCTGGCTTTGTGAAGAACTGGAAATGTTACTTTTTCATTTTATATTAGAATTTGAAAAGTATTGGTCTTGGTTCTTCTTTGAATGTCTAATGAAATTCTGTACAGAATCCATCTGGACCTGGGCTTTTTTTTAGTTGAGAGATTTCTACTTTTTGCTTAAACATCAGGCCCCCTTATATATCTAAACTATTTATTTTATCTTGGTTTAACTTTGGTAGGTCATATCCACATAGAAATTTATTTATTTCTTGTCTAGTGGAATAAAAAAAAATAAGATATGTCTTACTTTCTTTTCTATTGCTGTGACAAAATGCTATGATTGGGGAAGTTTATGAAGCAAAGCCTTTAATTGGGCTTACAGTTTCAGAGGAATAGAGTCCATGAGAGTGGGTCAAAGGCATAGAGGCAGCTATGGCTCTGGTAGCTCATCTCTTGAACAGGAGGCAGAGAAAGGCACACTGAAAATGGTACAGGTCTTTTAAAATCTCAAAGTACATCCCCCAATGACATACCTCCACACCTCTTAATTTCTCCTGAACAGTTCCACCAACGGGGAATGGACTATTCAATTATATGAGCCAAAGGGGATTGTTCTCATTCAAACTACCAAATTCCATTCCTTGTCACCTATTGGCTGGTGGCCATATCACAGTACAAAATGCATTTAGTCCAACTTCAAAAGTCCCTATAGTCTTTCACAGTCTCACGACCATTTTCAAGTCTAACATCTAAGACTCTTCTGAGGCCCAAAGCAAAATCTCTTAATTGTAACAACCTGTAACATTTAAAATCAAATGACCATACTTCCAGGATACAATGGTGCCAAATATACATTCCCATTGTGAGAGGGGTCAAGGGGGATAGTAAGAAAATAAAGAAAATAAAATGTAATAAAGCCAGAATTCTAAAGAAACTATATGGTGAGGGGGTCGAGAAGAAGATGGTGGCAGGGTGTTGTTAGTCAAAACAGAATTCAAGAGAAATGTGTAGGAAACAAGATGAAGACAGAACTCTGCCTTCAAGAAATCATGACTGGTATTTAATAAATATAATTAAATATAAAATGAGAAGCTTCTAACTATATAATTAGCTAAGTATGATAAAAAATACTCAAAACTGTTTCTAACCCTAAATGAACAATTTCATTACGAATGTCATCATATCTAAGTGGTAGCTTAATCATGAAATATTCAAAAGTTAGAAAGTTACAATGTAAGATAAATTAGAACTTGGATTCTTTAAAAAAAATGGCAAATTGAACATGTTAATATCATTCACAGCCATGGCTATTTTATTATATAATCATTTGGAAATGTGAAAATATATAGTTTACCCAGCGGCTTTGTAGCATGTCACGGATTTATTTAAAAACTACTATATAGTATCTCTAAAGAAAAGAGAGAGAGAGAGAGAGAGAATTAGAGTCACATAGATCACTTTTCCTAGAGCAAACTCATCCTATGTTTCCAATAAATATTCCATGTATTATCTTAGGGAAGATCCTACTATAATCATTACAAGTCAGTCCTCAAATCTAAGTACCAAAATACAAAGTGGTTTCCTTTTGAGCTCCTGGCAATCTGGTGCCTGCTGGGAAGTCTTATTCTTGAGGCTACATCATCTGAAGCCCCTAGCTTTCCAGGCTGCTGCAACAAATGAGAAAGCTAAAGGAGGTAAATGAAGCAGCCTGTTTGAAGGTAAACCTGTCTATCATATTCATTAACTTATCTCGGCCAATGACCTGCAAAGGAGGGTGGGTACTGTCCTGAATCAGAATGGATACTCTGGGACACTATTGCTAGTGTAGGAATAATCGAAAGGCTTTCCGTGGATGGAAATACATCTGCACACCATCTGTTTTCACACACATCCTCATTAGGAACAAACAATCGCACCTTGATCGACATCTCTTCCTTGGTATTTTCTCTCCTTGATTCTTCTTTTGGAAACAGAGTGGCATTTTCTTAGAGCTTGCAGTTTATTTTAAATAATTTCCACATGCACAAGTTACTCTTGAGACGGTGAGAAGTTAGTAGCAGCTACAAACGAGCTTCCCCTTCAATCTCAGCCTCTACAATTTGGATGTAAAACACAGCAAGGATTGGTAAGGTGGAGAGATCTGCCACAGCCCCAGGATAGAGGATATTTCCAGCGGCTGGGCAAGTATGGCACTGAGCCATTTGAAATGTCAAGCAAAGCCTCCCCTGTTGTAGACACAGTGGCTCTAATTAAACACTCTGAAAAAAAGAAGATAGTATTTTTATGTAAATATCTTTTAAACGTTTTATTTATGTGCACATGAGTGTCTGCTTGTATGTGTCACATGAGAATGGGTGGCTGTGGAGGCCAGAAGAAGGCATGGGAGCTGGAGTTACAGGTGATTGGGAGCTGTTTTGTACGGTGCTAGGAACTGAATCTGGGTCCTCTGGAAGAGAGCTGTGGGTGCTCTTAACCACAGAGTCATCTCCCAGCCACAAAATATCTATTTTAATTTCTATTGGAAAGCATCATCTGCCTTGAAAGTATCATTAAGGACTCAAGAAGAAAATAACTGGGAAGTAAGTTTGAGCAGATTTTTGTCTATAGCATTCTATTTGAAATGAGGTGAAAACAAGCTAATAAAAGCACTTAGCTGCTAACCTGAAAATGCACATATGCGCAGGAACGAAGAAAGGGGCACACAAGGCCAGGGGAGGGGATTTTAACAGCACCAAACCATTAGAACATCTGATGTCTCACTACAGGAGGAGCCAGAGTATGGAGACCTCCCCCGGACTTTGACTTCTCAACTACTCTTTACTTTCTCCACTCTGTGAGAAAATAACAGCTCTAATTTTAAAACACATGTCAGAATTCATGCATTCAAATGACCACCGGTTCAACTGGAGCAGATATCTTTAGAGGTTATTGGTTAATTTGATCAATAACAACATTGCATACACACACATATCCTTCAATGCGGGCATCATATTCTTTGGAGTGGTGACAAATCAATGGCCCAAAGGGAAGAATTTAATTGAAGTCACAAAATGTCACTCAAAGTTACATTTGTTGCCTAAAGCAAGTTACTGAGATAATAAATGTTACTTTGGATCTTAAAGTATACATAAATTATATCTTGTTATGTTCAATGAATGCGATTTTATTTTCCTTTCACACAGTTATTAAAGGCACTTCATCCAACTGTTTTGAGCAAAGAGAGACGGCATCAATGCTATTTATAGATACCAGTCAGATACCAGCACCGTAAAAGCTGCTATATTTACTTTAAATTCCATTTTTAAAATTACACTTTTTTTAATGACAACAAATGTTCTGCTTGAGCATTCTAATCGAATTACACCATATATTATATTACATTTCTCAAATCTTCCACCATTAAAAAAAAATCACTTTAATTTGTATTTCTACTATGTCACAAATAAACTATATAGCTACATTAAACACCATCTCAATTTTCTAGGCAATTAGCACTAAAAGATTCTTGGAAATATATAAAAACTGGCATAATATTGGTAGTGGTTTGAGAGTGCCTGTAGTGGCAGGGAGAAACAACAGAATCCAGACCAAACCAATGTCAGGCACTTAGTCTATGCTGAAACGGGAACTGTTGGGAAAGCCCAGCTGAATGTTCTTATGTAATGAGGCACCAGGGCCCCTCTCATTCAGACCCAGATGGTCTTCCTAGATGTCCTGCAGATTCACTCTCAAATCTACAGCAAAGTCAGCTCCTGAAACCCACCCCCCACAAATAAGCCCCTTAGATTCTCCCTTGCTTCTGCAGCAATCAGCTGAAGTATCTGATCACAGCCACAAGATAGGAAAGAAAGCCCTGTGCACACAGTGAAGTAGCAAGAGGAAGCTTCACCCTTTCCTTCCCTAATTTGTGTTTGAGGAAATCCAGGACAGGCTCAGAGCCCTGACTTCCTGGATGAGGCATACAAATCTTAACTCCAATAGATATGTACTAACCCGTAATGTAGCCTCACCATAACTCATTCAGCCACCCTCTCCAAGTTCGTGCTACCTTTAAATGTTTGTGATCACCTGTTTATGGACTGGTGCATGCAGATGCAAAGTTGGAATTCCTAACTAAAAGTATTATGGTGTTTTAAGTTGTAATCTTCATTTTGCAGGTAACCCCTAAGAAATTAGAGCAATTCTTCTTCCCAGTAGGTATGTAGAGGACATGTAGAAAACTCCCTCCCTCCCTCCTTCCTTTTCTTCCTCTCCTTTCCTGTTTTCCTTTCTGTCTTCCTTTGTACCTGTGTTTCTGTTTGTGCACGTATGTGAGTGTACACACATGCAGGTGTTTATGGATCTCGACTGGGGATTGACATCTGGTGTCTTCCTTGATTATTCTCAGCTTTATTTACTGAGGCAGAGTCTCCCGATAAATTCAGAGGTTATAGATTCCTCGACTCTAGACTGTCCAGCTTGCCCTGTCTCTGCATTCCTCCCCAGGTCTGGGAATCCTGGTGGACACCTTGCCTGCTTGTGCAAACATTTTATTCTTCACTGAGCCATTGCCCCTGTGCTATCTCTTTTTCTTTTTATAAGTTTGTGTTTATCGCACCCATGAAAACTCCCATGTAATTTTTGTATAGTTCTTTCTTTGTATTTTCCTAATTCACCCCTAAAAAACAGAATATCTGTTGTCCATTTTTATTTTATTAATTTTCAACATAGTCTATTTTTTTGCTAGCCATATGGATATTTGGAATATGACATATCATTGGACTTTTTCTCTATATTCCTTTTTGTGGAGCTGGGAATTGAACCCAGAGCCCTGTACATGCTAAACAAGTTATCTACCCCTGAACTGTACTCCTGTCCCCTTTATCAATCCTCTGACAGCATTGTTAGTGCATGTATTTTTTCTCTAACCATGCTTTTGTGAAAAGAATACACACACATAGTTAAAGATACTATTTTCCAAGCTTCTGCCATATTTTAATGTCTCTTTCCTGACCGAAAGTATACAAATATTCGTGTGTAAAATATTTTAGTATTTTATTTTCACATTTTTTTTCATATTAAAGCATCATTTAAGGATGGTTACAAGGAGGAAACTATAGACAATCAACTTTTTAAGTTTGAGAGCTTTAACCCCGTTCCACAGCCGTGCCTTCCTTCCTTGGGAGGATTTTGTTTTTCTCTCATCAGAACATCTGCCCTGAGTATTTGCATCATATTAGAAAATAATGCAAGATTTCCCTTTAAAATTGTGAGTATAAAGTCTACCTTTACTCTAATGGAATAAATTAAACGCATTGCCACAGCGCGCCCTCCGCTCCCCACCCCCACCCTCTGCCCGTGTTGAGCTCACATTGGATGAGGTCCGACAGGGGCACTGGTTACTGGTTACAACATTGCGTCTTCCACATGGCATTTCCAAATGCGGGGAGAAGGCTTCTCAGAGCCAAGCTCTCCAGAGTTTATACATGGAAACTTTATAGCAGGGGAGTAAGTTCTCACTCACTAATCATTATTTCAATTAGTAAGGAGAAGAAGAAGGATGAAGGAATTCTCCACGGAAGGCTTCTCTTCTTGTTCTTTCGTGGGAAAACATCAGAAATCTCTAACTCCGCTTCCTCCTGTCCCTACTCCTGGGTTTGTGTTTGATTTGGAGGAAGGAAGTGCCGTGGGGGAGGTGCAGAAGCTGGTTTTTTAACGTTTTTACAACTAAATGACTTAGGGCACTGGATTTTTCGTTTGCTACAGTAACAACTGCAAATGGATATTTATATAGCCTTGGGTCAGACCTAAGAGCTTAAGAGTTTATTTTTAGGTCTCTGCTTGGCCAAGGGGGAAGTATGGTAAATGAACCTTATGTTCTTACATGGGCATGCAGCTGGACTCAAAATCCTTTAGAAGTCTGACAGGAGGCCCTTAAGAAAAATCAGCTTTATTACAGAGCTCCAAACAATGACAATATTATTTCTGTTTGTTTGGCTTTTTCTCTTCCTTTTTTCTCCATACTTACTTTCACTTTTAATGCTTGTGGGCCGTACATTTTTTTTTTTTGAAGATTAAAAAAAGAAGAAAATTACTTTTAAGAA
>JANHMN010000969.1:0-13868 GCA_030674055.1 Rhabdomys pumilio
TGTGTGTGTGCGTGCGTGCATGCGTGCATGCGTGTGCGCACACGCCCACGTACATGTGTGCATATAGTGAAAGAATAAATTGAGGTTGTTACCTCATCTTCCTCTGCAATGTACCTGAATAGCCAAATGTGCTTTCTCTGGGTGTATGGGAGACCATGACAGACATCTCCATTTCCTTTTGGCTTCCTCAGGTAGGAACTTGACTCACTCCTTACAAGCCATGATGGTTTTCATTTCCTTAAATTTTCAAGATAAAGCATAGAAGAGAGACACATCTACAACTTTTTAAAAAATACTTTCCCCCGAAAACAACTTGATGCTTTTGAATATACCGTGTAGGTGGCGAAGAAAATGTTAAAGTTATTTGTTCCAAAGGAAAATGAATCCATCATGAACTGGGGTGAAGGAGGCAGGGGGATGACCAAATGGAAGCTGCTGGCTGGGGTGAGCAGTGGGTGTCGACATGGGGTGATAGGGACTTTCATCAGAAAATTAAATTATTTTTAATTTACTTGTAGCATAAGAAAAAAACATGCAGTCCCTTCCTGACAGCTATTCACCAGGTTCTCTTTGCCAAGATTTCCATTTATTTATGGGAAGAAATTTATGACTACTTCTTTTAAAAGACATATTAAAATATTAAGGAACTTTTTTTTACGAAAAATACTATTTGCTGTTCCTTAGCATGTGACTGGCCTTCCTCTGAGCCATCACCTACCTCCCTCAGAGCAGATCAGTCACGCACTGTGCTCTATTTGAGTCTTGATTTTACATCTAGCATCTAGCACCATATATGATACAAAGTAGGCATTAAATATATTTTCAAACAAAAAATAAGACAACACATAAATGTCTCATTATTTTGGGAATCTACCTGATCTTGGGTCTCACCAGTTTGCAGATACAAATAACATATTGAAATAACATTACTAACTATAGACTTGGGTCTACAGTTGTTCCTTGGGTTTAAATTCCTGAAATTTCCCTCATGTATCTGCTGTTTCTGTGAGCAACTTTCGGTGGATCATACTGCCTCCAAGGTTCCACAGCCACATAGAAGAAAAGTTCTTCTCTCTTTTCCCTCCCTCCTCAGTTTGATATAGTCAGTTAGGAATGTCTCACTCAAATACCACACTGGAGTTCAAATGTGTTTGAAAGCATAGCAGGCACACAGCCTTTTCCCTTGCGATGCATTAGCAGATCTAAGTCAACAGGTCACCCTCATGTGAGTTAAATGCTTAGGCAGAATGCCACAGAGAAGTCAGTGGGTTCTGACCCCAGTTCTGGATTTTATTTCTTTGTGCTGTGGAAACCAGTTTGCACAGAAATCTGATCTTGATTGTAAAATGAAATATTTTAAATAGCTTCTACAAATATCAATAGAGTAGATGTATTTATTTGCTTATTAAGTAATTTATGTATTAATTTATTAGTGTGTATATGTGTATATGTGTTCGTGCATGTGACTGTGTGTATGTGTGTGAGATGAATTTCCTACTATTTCCACAGCTTTGAGCCCAAATCATTGTTATCACAGTAGTCTCTAGTACCCTCTGACTAAATTTGGAGTGCTAGAAACCATTCTTTCCTTGTATGACATCTCCTTCAGCCCTTACAGCTGTTTTTACAGGTGAAGACAACTTATCAAAGAAGTTCTCAGAACTGGAGAAGATTACCCATCAGAGGCTGGCAATAGCAAATTACAACTGGAGTACAGGCATATGACCTTCAACTTTAAAGTGCTCTTACAGGTCCTAGGGTTTCAGGAAATTGTCCCATTCAGGACCTAAGTTCAGCTGCATGTGTTTTCCATGTAATCCATGTTCCTGTAACTCCCATGTAGTAAGTAGTCTCTCTAAACCTGCAGCAGAGAATTAGCCATTCTCCCACTTTGTTCAGAAGTCATGTGCTTTTAACTGGTCATAATGTCCCTTGTTGCTGTTCAACTGCATCCATTTGACCACAACTTGAATATGTGCCATACATTGATAGGATTCTAGCCTTACTTAGGACTTTCGGTTGTTTAAACTCTTTTTCAGAACACAACACAGAGAATTTCCACTCTCTTTATATCATACACACATGCTGTTTAATTTGTGTGTTTGGGGTCTCCTCTCTCAGCTTCAGACCAAGCTTGGCACAGTTACTTGTAAATTATACAAAAGCCTGTTAAGAGACTGGATTTGAAAGCAACCTAAATGACACTTATTTACTAAGTACTGCAGTCAAACTGACCGCTACTCCTGCCCCACCAAAACTCCCATCGGTGTGTCTGCAAAAAGCTCTTGGCTCCTGGTGCTCTGTCTTGATTATTTAGTGACCTCCTGGGTAGTACTGTGAGTTCCTTGTGTCCTTACCAACTCTCCTTAGCCCTGCACTCACCGTATTAATGTATCACCTTATCACTAGACTAGCCTTGAACTCTACCATGCTCAACTACTGTCTCTAAGTTACAACTAAGTTTGTACAAAAATGGAATCTCCATCAGAACTCCCTCCCTAGACAGCCTGCTAAAGTGAAAACCATTTCAATCAACATGACTTTAAAGCAGATACACAGTCTTCAGCTTCTGCTCAGCTTTCTTATTTTGAACCATTAGATGCAGAGAGCTCTGTGCTTGCCCCTCTCAACCACTGTTTCATGCTCTCTTTTCATGTAACAATATTTTCTTTCTAGTAATTTTTGATGTTGTTGTTGTCATCGTCGTTATCTATATAGGGTCTCATTATGTAAACCTAGTTGGCCTAGAACTCTCTATGTGGATCGTACTGGCCTTTAATTTATAGAGACCCAACTAGATTAAGTGCTCTTACAGGTCCCAGGGTTTCAGGAAATTGTCCCATTCAGGACCCAAGTTCAGCTGCATGTGTTTTCCATGTAGCCCATGTTCCTGTAACTCCCATGTAGTAAGTAGTCTCTCTTAGTACCGCCTCTTACAGTTGGTAATCTTAATCTCTGCCTCTGCCTACTGAGCTCTGGGATTAAGGGTGTGTACCACCATGCCTGGTTTGTCTTTCTGATTTTTATTGAAATGTTCTTATGGGGTTGCAAAACACAGATAAAAAAAATAGCCCAAAGTGTACAAACATGTATTTAATATTTTATTTATATTGTATATTGATATCTATACATTTAGATGCATATACACACTATATATATGACATCTATGTTAGATATATATGATTCAGAAGAGTCTAGTTTTAGTTTATTTTCAACAATAAAGATAGATACTACCATGACTTCTTGAATAGTATCAATTATTGAAATATAACTAATCCTATCTCTTCAAAGGAGAAAGTTCACTCTTATAAAGCAATGGCTTCTGTGGGATTTCAGAGTGAGTGGTTTTCATACACTTGAGGATTTATAAAACTGTGCATAATAAAGTTATGCTTATTAACAACAAATTTCTTTTTAATATATTGTTCTTTGGTAAAAGCAAATTTGGTTTATTTATTCTCTCTTGTAAATTATCAAATTCTGTGCTTTTAGATTCCTAATTGTCTCATATGTTAGCTCTCTTTAGTTTTAAATCTTCTAAGTATTGGGAAGAAATAGATTGCCTCTCTCCCGTGATTTGTGGTAAAAGAATTAAGACTATAGGTTTCTTGGAAATACAGTTTTGATCACATTTCTAGGTGAGAAAATATCAGTCTAACTTCTACCTTCTACCTATCTGTCTGCCTATCTATCTATCTATCTATCTATCTATCTATCTATCTATCTATCTATCAGTCATCTATCTTTATTTAGCTATTGCACATCTAGCTATCTGTCATCTGACATGTGTGTGTGTGTGTGTGTGTGTGTGTGTGTGTGTGTGTGTGTGTGATTGGTACACAGTATGTGTTATTTAAATGTACCCATTGTTATTGTTACTTTATTAAATACCATATTTAATAACAAACTTTTAAACAAGACTTTTCAAGCATGTTTACTTGGGAACCCTAGACACTGATAATGATGACATTTCCGAAAATGGCTCAACTACCTAAATTTTCAGTATATTACAATATCTGATTGTTAACTTTGACTCTGGTCAAGAAGATGATGATGCGTTTTGGTCTCTATTAAGATTACCACCTTCAACCTCTGCCAGCTGAGTTTCCATGCTGAGGGATGGTAAAGATTAGTGCATATTACAGGAGACAGCAAGGAGAAGATTACTGGCTACAAAGGAGCTGGCCTCCTGGATCAAATCTAGAATCCAGAGTCCCAAGTCACTAGAAAAGGTACAGGAAGATGAATTTTCCATAAAACAAATTAATCATATATGGTTCGATAGTTTAATACATTTACATAATGAATCTCAGTCATTTTTATGTACATTCAATTCTCCTCTCTCATCCCTCATCCTCTCCCATCACAACTTTTCTTCTCGAGAAGTCCCTTCCTATTTGCATGTCTTCTTATGTGTGCCTCTGAGAGTTTAGTTAGAGTCTCTTGTCCAAGTGTAGAGGAAGCCACTTACTAGATCAAGAATAACTTAGCAATGGCTACACCACTGAAGAAAATGGTGCCTCCCCCTCAGCTAATTGTCCAGCAACGTGATTAATACCTTAAAAATCACAGTGGTTTTTGTTTTCTTAATCTTGCAGGCTATAAGGAAGGGAGGAGTGGGGCCTGACAAGCCATTCCTTCTATTCACGATGAAGTGTTGACTGGCCCAATTTCGTAGAAGTCCTATATAGATAACTATGTATATGAGTTCATACCACAGCTATGATCTGGCCATGGGACACATTTAGGCTGCACGTTTCTCCATCCTCCTCTGGCTCTTAACATTCGTTCTGTTCCATATCCCATGATGTTTGCTGAATCTTGGAAGGCATGAGAGAGCTAGAGAAAGCTTCTCAATTGGTTCTCCCTTCCGTTCTCTATGGTTATTTCTCTTTGACCAATGAATATGGTATATTCAACAACAGGATTTTATCATCAAGTTCTAATGGACAATCAAAAGTGATGACAGTATTCTGTATGTGATATCTCATAAGGAGGTATCACACATCTACCATTGGAATTTTGTTTAATAACCAGAACTCATGTCTTCTGGGAAGAGCATTGTCCACAAATAGAGAGTACCTCTGTCCAAATTCATATACACATATATTACACATATTTATATAATATATGCTAGTTGATGTGCTCATTAAAATGTAGGATAGAATGTTTTTTAAATATATTCTTAGTTTTACTTATGTATCTCTATTCTTCCATATCTTTCCATTCCCCCTCCATGCTTAGAGCTAGCAGCTCCCCCCCCCTAGTATTCTCTCCACTTCCATATCTGTCATATTTTACTAATCCCCTATCTTAAAATCTTTTCTTCTCCTCTGTTCTCCCTCTAATAACCCATTTTTTTACCTTTCTGGCCTTTACCAGAACTCAGTGTTAAGCACATTGTTCTATGAACTCATAGCTAATGTTTTCACATAAACGAAGTCTTGCAATGTTTATCTCTCTAAATCAGTATAGTTTCCACACTTATCTATTTTTCTGTAAATTTCATAAGTTCATTCTTCTTTACCATTGGATAAAATCCCAACGTGTGTTGATGTTACAGTTTTCATTATCTAGTCATTCACCAGTTGATGGGTGTCTGGGATGGTTCCATTTCACACTATTGTGAACAGAGCCACAATGAACATGGAAGTATAGGCATATGTGTTATAGAGTGTGGATTCCCTTGGCATATGTGTTATAGAGTATGGATCCCATGAGTAGTATAGCTGTATCATGTGGTAGTTCTAGTCTTAGCTTTTTGAAGAACCTCCACACTGACTTTCAAAGTGGTCATCTTACTTTATATTCTCACCAACCCTTTCCCCACATTCTTTCTGGCATTTTTAATTCTTTGTTTTCTTGATAATAACCAGTCTGACTGCAATGAGGTGACATCTCAAAGTAGTTTTGATTTGTATATTCATGATAGCTAAAGATACTGAATGTTTTCTAAAGTGATTATTATCCAATTCCTTGGTCAGATATACAGCTGGCAAAACTTTCTCTTATTCTGTAGACTACCTCTCTGTTCAATCAAGTTTCCATTGCAGTACAGAAGCCTTTTAATCTCATAAAGGCCTTGTGTGCTAATTGTTGGCCTTGTCTTCTGGAAGAGTTCTAGTGAGAAAATGCTTAACTGTGCATGTGTGTGTGTGTGTGTGTGTGTGTGTGTGTGTGTATGTATGTATGTTAAGACAGCCCTATAGCCAATATTATGTTAAATGAAGAAAACCAGAATATTCTACAAGAACTAAGAACAAGGAAAGGATGCCTACTCTCCCCATTCAATGTTGTGCTTGAAGTCTTAGCTAAATCAATACATGAAGAAAAGGAAATAAATGGATACTAGTAAAAAAGAAATATGTGTGTGTGTGTGTGTGTGTGTGTGTGTGTAAGTGTACTCCCTATTTAATCTTCTAATAGTTTAATAGGTTTAAGTCTACCATTGAGATGTTAGATCTATTTTGGGTTATTTATTTAGTTTTACAAATGGGGGAAAAAGATCTAGTTACATACTTAAACATATATACACACAGTTTTCCCTGTGCCATTTGTTGAATGTGCTCTCTTTTCTTGAATGTATACTTTTTTGCTTCTGTATCACAAATCAAGTGACTGTAATTGCATGAATGTCCACTGTTTTGTTTCATTCATCAATGACTCTGTTTTTACCAGTACTATGTTGTTTTGTTACTATGGCTCTGTGGTATAAGTTTAAATCAAGAATCTTTTATATTTCTGGGAAGGATTGAGTTGAAATTTTGATGAGGATTGCATTAAATCTGTAGACTTATTTCGGTAGGATGGTCTTTTTTATAATCATAATCCTACCAATCCATAACCACGTGAGATCTTTTCATTTTCCAGTGTCTTCAATTTCTTTCTTTGTTGCTAGCATCCATTTATTTTCTTTTTTTCATGTACTGATTTAGCTAAGACTTCAAGCACGACATTGAATGGGGAGAGTAGGCATCCTTTCCTTGTTTAGTTCTTGTAGAATATTCTGGTTTTATTCATGTAACAAAATGTTGGCTATAGGGCTGTCTTAGAGTTTATTAACTTATGACATGATCTATCCATTTCTTATCTCTCTGTGGTTTTTTTTTTTTATAAAGGCATGTCACCTTGTGGCAAAGATAGTCTATAGCTATTGAGATAATTTACGATTTCTATCTTCGATACTATTTATTTGATGAAATATATTTACCAGTTTATTTGTATTGAATTATCTCCACATTTCTGAAATGGAACCAGGTTGATCATGGTGTGCTGGCATGGTTTTATGACAACCTGAAAGCAGCTAAGCTATCAGAAAGGAAGGAACCTCAACTGAGAAAATGCCTCTATAATATCTGGCTATAGGGCATTTCCTTGATGAGTGATTAATGGAAGAGGGCCCAGCCTATTGTACTTGGTTCTATCCCTGGGCTAGTGGTCCTAGGTTTTATAAGCTATGGGAAGGAAGCCATCAAGCAGCACAACCGTGGGTTCTGAATCAGCTCCTACCTCCAGGAGGAGCTCAACTCAGTTCTTGTTCTGGTTTCCATCAATAATTGAATACAATTAATGTATGTATAAGTTAAATAAATATTTTCACCCCCATCTTGCTTTTTGGTCATGATGCTTCATTACAGCAATAGAAACCCTGACTAAGACACATGGTAAATGATCTTTTTGGTCGGGATGGGTATTTTCAGTTGGTTTGGAAGTATTTTGTTGAATAATTTTACATTTATGTTCAACCAGGAGCTTGATTTACAATTTCTTTTGTTGTTTCTTTGTCTGGTTTTGGAGCTGAGCTAATGCTGGCTTTGTGAAGAACTGGAAATGTTACTTTTTCATTTTATATTAGAATTTGAAAAGTATTGGTCTTGGTTCTTCTTTGAATGTCTAATGAAATTCTGTACAGAATCCATCTGGACCTGGGCTTTTTTTTAGTTGAGAGATTTCTACTTTTTGCTTAAACATCAGGCCCCCTTATATATCTAAACTATTTATTTTATCTTGGTTTAACTTTGGTAGGTCATATCCACATAGAAATTTATTTATTTCTTGTCTAGTGGAATAAAAAAAAATAAGATATGTCTTACTTTCTTTTCTATTGCTGTGACAAAATGCTATGATTGGGGAAGTTTATGAAGCAAAGCCTTTAATTGGGCTTACAGTTTCAGAGGAATAGAGTCCATGAGAGTGGGTCAAAGGCATAGAGGCAGCTATGGCTCTGGTAGCTCATCTCTTGAACAGGAGGCAGAGAAAGGCACACTGAAAATGGTACAGGTCTTTTAAAATCTCAAAGTACATCCCCCAATGACATACCTCCACACCTCTTAATTTCTCCTGAACAGTTCCACCAACGGGGAATGGACTATTCAATTATATGAGCCAAAGGGGATTGTTCTCATTCAAACTACCAAATTCCATTCCTTGTCACCTATTGGCTGGTGGCCATATCACAGTACAAAATGCATTTAGTCCAACTTCAAAAGTCCCTATAGTCTTTCACAGTCTCACGACCATTTTCAAGTCTAACATCTAAGACTCTTCTGAGGCCCAAAGCAAAATCTCTTAATTGTAACAACCTGTAACATTTAAAATCAAATGACCATACTTCCAGGATACAATGGTGCCAAATATACATTCCCATTGTGAGAGGGGTCAAGGGGGATAGTAAGAAAATAAAGAAAATAAAATGTAATAAAGCCAGAATTCTAAAGAAACTATATGGTGAGGGGGTCGAGAAGAAGATGGTGGCAGGGTGTTGTTAGTCAAAACAGAATTCAAGAGAAATGTGTAGGAAACAAGATGAAGACAGAACTCTGCCTTCAAGAAATCATGACTGGTATTTAATAAATATAATTAAATATAAAATGAGAAGCTTCTAACTATATAATTAGCTAAGTATGATAAAAAATACTCAAAACTGTTTCTAACCCTAAATGAACAATTTCATTACGAATGTCATCATATCTAAGTGGTAGCTTAATCATGAAATATTCAAAAGTTAGAAAGTTACAATGTAAGATAAATTAGAACTTGGATTCTTTAAAAAAAATGGCAAATTGAACATGTTAATATCATTCACAGCCATGGCTATTTTATTATATAATCATTTGGAAATGTGAAAATATATAGTTTACCCAGCGGCTTTGTAGCATGTCACGGATTTATTTAAAAACTACTATATAGTATCTCTAAAGAAAAGAGAGAGAGAGAGAGAGAATTAGAGTCACATAGATCACTTTTCCTAGAGCAAACTCATCCTATGTTTCCAATAAATATTCCATGTATTATCTTAGGGAAGATCCTACTATAATCATTACAAGTCAGTCCTCAAATCTAAGTACCAAAATACAAAGTGGTTTCCTTTTGAGCTCCTGGCAATCTGGTGCCTGCTGGGAAGTCTTATTCTTGAGGCTACATCATCTGAAGCCCCTAGCTTTCCAGGCTGCTGCAACAAATGAGAAAGCTAAAGGAGGTAAATGAAGCAGCCTGTTTGAAGGTAAACCTGTCTATCATATTCATTAACTTATCTCGGCCAATGACCTGCAAAGGAGGGTGGGTACTGTCCTGAATCAGAATGGATACTCTGGGACACTATTGCTAGTGTAGGAATAATCGAAAGGCTTTCCGTGGATGGAAATACATCTGCACACCATCTGTTTTCACACACATCCTCATTAGGAACAAACAATCGCACCTTGATCGACATCTCTTCCTTGGTATTTTCTCTCCTTGATTCTTCTTTTGGAAACAGAGTGGCATTTTCTTAGAGCTTGCAGTTTATTTTAAATAATTTCCACATGCACAAGTTACTCTTGAGACGGTGAGAAGTTAGTAGCAGCTACAAACGAGCTTCCCCTTCAATCTCAGCCTCTACAATTTGGATGTAAAACACAGCAAGGATTGGTAAGGTGGAGAGATCTGCCACAGCCCCAGGATAGAGGATATTTCCAGCGGCTGGGCAAGTATGGCACTGAGCCATTTGAAATGTCAAGCAAAGCCTCCCCTGTTGTAGACACAGTGGCTCTAATTAAACACTCTGAAAAAAAGAAGATAGTATTTTTATGTAAATATCTTTTAAACGTTTTATTTATGTGCACATGAGTGTCTGCTTGTATGTGTCACATGAGAATGGGTGGCTGTGGAGGCCAGAAGAAGGCATGGGAGCTGGAGTTACAGGTGATTGGGAGCTGTTTTGTACGGTGCTAGGAACTGAATCTGGGTCCTCTGGAAGAGAGCTGTGGGTGCTCTTAACCACAGAGTCATCTCCCAGCCACAAAATATCTATTTTAATTTCTATTGGAAAGCATCATCTGCCTTGAAAGTATCATTAAGGACTCAAGAAGAAAATAACTGGGAAGTAAGTTTGAGCAGATTTTTGTCTATAGCATTCTATTTGAAATGAGGTGAAAACAAGCTAATAAAAGCACTTAGCTGCTAACCTGAAAATGCACATATGCGCAGGAACGAAGAAAGGGGCACACAAGGCCAGGGGAGGGGATTTTAACAGCACCAAACCATTAGAACATCTGATGTCTCACTACAGGAGGAGCCAGAGTATGGAGACCTCCCCCGGACTTTGACTTCTCAACTACTCTTTACTTTCTCCACTCTGTGAGAAAATAACAGCTCTAATTTTAAAACACATGTCAGAATTCATGCATTCAAATGACCACCGGTTCAACTGGAGCAGATATCTTTAGAGGTTATTGGTTAATTTGATCAATAACAACATTGCATACACACACATATCCTTCAATGCGGGCATCATATTCTTTGGAGTGGTGACAAATCAATGGCCCAAAGGGAAGAATTTAATTGAAGTCACAAAATGTCACTCAAAGTTACATTTGTTGCCTAAAGCAAGTTACTGAGATAATAAATGTTACTTTGGATCTTAAAGTATACATAAATTATATCTTGTTATGTTCAATGAATGCGATTTTATTTTCCTTTCACACAGTTATTAAAGGCACTTCATCCAACTGTTTTGAGCAAAGAGAGACGGCATCAATGCTATTTATAGATACCAGTCAGATACCAGCACCGTAAAAGCTGCTATATTTACTTTAAATTCCATTTTTAAAATTACACTTTTTTTAATGACAACAAATGTTCTGCTTGAGCATTCTAATCGAATTACACCATATATTATATTACATTTCTCAAATCTTCCACCATTAAAAAAAAATCACTTTAATTTGTATTTCTACTATGTCACAAATAAACTATATAGCTACATTAAACACCATCTCAATTTTCTAGGCAATTAGCACTAAAAGATTCTTGGAAATATATAAAAACTGGCATAATATTGGTAGTGGTTTGAGAGTGCCTGTAGTGGCAGGGAGAAACAACAGAATCCAGACCAAACCAATGTCAGGCACTTAGTCTATGCTGAAACGGGAACTGTTGGGAAAGCCCAGCTGAATGTTCTTATGTAATGAGGCACCAGGGCCCCTCTCATTCAGACCCAGATGGTCTTCCTAGATGTCCTGCAGATTCACTCTCAAATCTACAGCAAAGTCAGCTCCTGAAACCCACCCCCCACAAATAAGCCCCTTAGATTCTCCCTTGCTTCTGCAGCAATCAGCTGAAGTATCTGATCACAGCCACAAGATAGGAAAGAAAGCCCTGTGCACACAGTGAAGTAGCAAGAGGAAGCTTCACCCTTTCCTTCCCTAATTTGTGTTTGAGGAAATCCAGGACAGGCTCAGAGCCCTGACTTCCTGGATGAGGCATACAAATCTTAACTCCAATAGATATGTACTAACCCGTAATGTAGCCTCACCATAACTCATTCAGCCACCCTCTCCAAGTTCGTGCTACCTTTAAATGTTTGTGATCACCTGTTTATGGACTGGTGCATGCAGATGCAAAGTTGGAATTCCTAACTAAAAGTATTATGGTGTTTTAAGTTGTAATCTTCATTTTGCAGGTAACCCCTAAGAAATTAGAGCAATTCTTCTTCCCAGTAGGTATGTAGAGGACATGTAGAAAACTCCCTCCCTCCCTCCTTCCTTTTCTTCCTCTCCTTTCCTGTTTTCCTTTCTGTCTTCCTTTGTACCTGTGTTTCTGTTTGTGCACGTATGTGAGTGTACACACATGCAGGTGTTTATGGATCTCGACTGGGGATTGACATCTGGTGTCTTCCTTGATTATTCTCAGCTTTATTTACTGAGGCAGAGTCTCCCGATAAATTCAGAGGTTATAGATTCCTCGACTCTAGACTGTCCAGCTTGCCCTGTCTCTGCATTCCTCCCCAGGTCTGGGAATCCTGGTGGACACCTTGCCTGCTTGTGCAAACATTTTATTCTTCACTGAGCCATTGCCCCTGTGCTATCTCTTTTTCTTTTTATAAGTTTGTGTTTATCGCACCCATGAAAACTCCCATGTAATTTTTGTATAGTTCTTTCTTTGTATTTTCCTAATTCACCCCTAAAAAACAGAATATCTGTTGTCCATTTTTATTTTATTAATTTTCAACATAGTCTATTTTTTTGCTAGCCATATGGATATTTGGAATATGACATATCATTGGACTTTTTCTCTATATTCCTTTTTGTGGAGCTGGGAATTGAACCCAGAGCCCTGTACATGCTAAACAAGTTATCTACCCCTGAACTGTACTCCTGTCCCCTTTATCAATCCTCTGACAGCATTGTTAGTGCATGTATTTTTTCTCTAACCATGCTTTTGTGAAAAGAATACACACACATAGTTAAAGATACTATTTTCCAAGCTTCTGCCATATTTTAATGTCTCTTTCCTGACCGAAAGTATACAAATATTCGTGTGTAAAATATTTTAGTATTTTATTTTCACATTTTTTTTCATATTAAAGCATCATTTAAGGATGGTTACAAGGAGGAAACTATAGACAATCAACTTTTTAAGTTTGAGAGCTTTAACCCCGTTCCACAGCCGTGCCTTCCTTCCTTGGGAGGATTTTGTTTTTCTCTCATCAGAACATCTGCCCTGAGTATTTGCATCATATTAGAAAATAATGCAAGATTTCCCTTTAAAATTGTGAGTATAAAGTCTACCTTTACTCTAATGGAATAAATTAAACGCATTGCCACAGCGCGCCCTCCGCTCCCCACCCCCACCCTCTGCCCGTGTTGAGCTCACATTGGATGAGGTCCGACAGGGGCACTGGTTACTGGTTACAACATTGCGTCTTCCACATGGCATTTCCAAATGCGGGGAGAAGGCTTCTCAGAGCCAAGCTCTCCAGAGTTTATACATGGAAACTTTATAGCAGGGGAGTAAGTTCTCACTCACTAATCATTATTTCAATTAGTAAGGAGAAGAAGAAGGATGAAGGAATTCTCCACGGAAGGCTTCTCTTCTTGTTCTTTCGTGGGAAAACATCAGAAATCTCTAACTCCGCTTCCTCCTGTCCCTACTCCTGGGTTTGTGTTTGATTTGGAGGAAGGAAGTGCCGTGGGGGAGGTGCAGAAGCTGGTTTTTTAACGTTTTTACAACTAAATGACTTAGGGCACTGGATTTTTCGTTTGCTACAGTAACAACTGCAAATGGATATTTATATAGCCTTGGGTCAGACCTAAGAGCTTAAGAGTTTATTTTTAGGTCTCTGCTTGGCCAAGGGGGAAGTATGGTAAATGAACCTTATGTTCTTACATGGGCATGCAGCTGGACTCAAAATCCTTTAGAAGTCTGACAGGAGGCCCTTAAGAAAAATCAGCTTTATTACAGAGCTCCAAACAATGACAATATTATTTCTGTTTGTTTGGCTTTTTCTCTTCCTTTTTTCTCCATACTTACTTTCACTTTTAATGCTTGTGGGCCGTACATTTTTTTTTTTTTGAAGATTAAAAAAAGAAGAAAATTACTTTTAAGAA
>JANHMN010000970.1:0-13862 GCA_030674055.1 Rhabdomys pumilio
TGAGCACGTTCAGTGCCTCAGATTTATGCTAAGAGTTTTACCATGAAAACCTCAAAATCCTCAAAAGACATATTTTAGACTATCCCTAAAAGAGGTAAAAAGGGACCGTGTGTTTTGGTAAAATGTTTAAGCATTTTCTGGCAGTGAGGAATTGGACTTAGCACTTTTACATGCTAGGCAAGTACTCGACCAATTTTCAGCTATGTTTGAGCATTTTCTTTCTCCTTCCCTTTTTTCCTTCCTCTCTCTTGCTCTATGCCTATCTTTCTCCACTTCTCTCTTTCTCTTTTCTCTCTTCTTTTTTCCTTCCTTCCTCCCTGACTCCCTCCTTGCCCTCCCTCTCTCTTTCCATCTTTTTTCTTCAAGACAGAATTTTACTGTGTAGCCTTGGCTATCTTGTAACTCACACTGTAGACCAGATTTGCCTTGAATCTGCCTGCCTCTGCTTCCTGAGGGCTGAGATTCAAGGCATGTGCCATCGCAGCTGATCTCTGTTTAGCATTTTTCAAAGGAGATAATGAACCTGGAGAATAAAAGAGGAGGATAAGGGACCTAGCAGGAAGAAAATAATAGTGTTAACGTCAAAGATCAATAGGGTAGAATATGTCTTCCAAATGTCATGAAACCTAGCAAGTATTGGGATGAAAGGAAGAGCTAGAGATGACAATAAAGGCACACCAAAAGGAACAAAATGAGTCCTCATGTTCTTCTTAGCTGTAGGAAAGGTAGTGGCTGCAGAGATCTCTGCCTGTGCAGTAGAATCTATAGAATTTATATAGCAGGAGTTGGGTCTTGTCGATCAGGTCTAAAGCCAAACTACTACAGAAATTGAGGCTGGAGGATCTTAAGTTCAAGGCCAGCTTGGTCAATTTAGAATCACCTAATTTCAAATAAAATGTAAGAAGAGCATTTGAGATGCACCTCAATGGTAGAGTATATGCTGAGTACGGGCAGGGTCCCAGGTTGAATCTTTGTCACAGCAAATAAAACCAAGCAAGCCAGCCAGCCAGGCAGGCAGGCAGGCAGGCAGGCAGGCAGGCAGGCAGGCAGGCAGGCAGGCAGGCAGGCAAAGCTTTCAGATAAGCAAATTAAGAAAGAACTGATAAGCTTGCATATTTTTCATATAGTTGTTTGTTATTTCAGAAGAAAATCTTTTGTATTTATGAGTGTAGTTGGAGTTGGGAAAATGGCAAGCAGTAGAGGAAACAAAGTGAATATTTGTAACATGAAAGCAGAAATCCACATCTTTAATAGACATGGTTCTTAACTCCCTCTGTACTTCAGATGGCTTTAAACTAACGATCATAAAAAGGTTGCATCTGGTACCACCTGCAGTAGTATTAGATATCCTGACAGTAGGTGACTTTATAATCATCTTGAAGTTCTGAGTCTCTTGTGTAATTTTTTTGATTTGTGTTTTTATTGTTTAGTTGAAGACTCACACAAGTGAAGAAGGGCCAATCTTCTTTCATAAATGATCCAGATTTGAATTTGAACACTGATTCTGCTGATGGTGGATCCTCTCTAGAAGGGCTCTGTGGAAGTAAATTGGGAGAAGAAAAAAATTCCCAGCAGCCATGTTGGTTAGTAATATCACCTCAACTCATCCAGTGGTCTTCTTGTTGATGGGTATTCCGGGCCTAGAGCACTTACATATTTGGATTTCCATCCCCTTCTGCTCAGCCTATACCTTGGCTGTGCTTGGCAACTGCACCCTCCTTTTCATCATTCGGGTTGATGCAGCTCTTCATGAGCCCATGTACCTCTTTCTGGCCATGTTGGCAATAATAGATCTGGTCCTTTCTTCCTCAACACTGCCCAAAATGCTTGCCCTGTTCTGGTTCAGGGATCGGGAAATCAATTTCCATGCCTGCCTTATCCAGATGTTCTTTCTCCATTCCTTTGCTATTATGGAGTCAGCAGTGCTGTTGGCCATGGCTTTTGACCGTTATGTTGCCATCTGCAAACCCCTGCACTACACCACAATCCTGACCAAACCACTCATCATCAAGATTGGCCTGGCTGCTGTGACTCGGGCTGTGACATTAATGACTCCACTCCCCTTTCTGCTCAGACGCTTCCACTACTGTCGAGGTGTGATGATTGCCCACTGCTACTGTGAACACATGGCTGTGGTGAGGCTGGCATGTGGGGACACACGCTTCAACAACATCTATGGCATTGCTGTGGCCATGTTTATTGTGGTGCTGGACCTCTTCTTTGTTATCTTGTCTTATGCCTTCATCCTTCGTGCTGTTCTCCAGCTTGCCTCCCAGGAGGCTCGCTATAAGGCCTTTGGGACATGCGTGTCTCACATAGGTGCCATTTTAGCCTTCTACACACCTGTAGTCATCTCCTCAGTCATGCATCGTGTAGCTCGTCGGGCTGCTCCTCATGTCCACATACTCCTTGCTAATTTCTATCTTCTCTTTCCACCCATGGTCAATCCTATCATCTATGGTGTCAAGACCAAGCAGATTCGAGAGCGAGTCTTAGGACTATTCCTCAGAAAGGACTGAAAATGGGAGTGAGGGACAGTTGAAGATAGGAGAACTGTTTGTTGGAATTGGAAACTGGGTCTGACAGGAAGTAGAGGATGCCAAGATCTTTATGCTCACCTTTATCTTGATATGATTAAAAAAAATGACTAGCAATTGACAAATGACACTTGCCTGGATTCAAACTTGTCGACATTTTGGAATTCTCACTCCTGCCCTTCAGTAACAGAACAGAGTCATGAACGATTACCTCCTTCAGTCTTCAAACAGTGACAATGATGCTCTTAAGCTCACTTTCTGAGAGAGCTAAGGGTTTCTCTCTAAAAAAAAATCTAACAAGATCTGTGATTATTCTTCTGTTGGTTTATACAAGAAACACCATCATCCTATAGATTAGATACACTCTCAACAAAGCGAGAAGAATTTTGTTTATAGCTCAAGTCCAGTAATGGAAGCATCTGTATCCTGGAACCATCTACTACCATCATGACAAGGTCTAGTCACAAAAAGTAGAAGAAAATTCTGTATAAGCTTGATGGAGCTTGGACCGTGAAGCATAAATAAGAAATACCATCAGATTAATGCACATGTATTTTCACCCTCAAGTATATAAGACAAGATTAGTGAAAGGAAAATGGTGATGTCTTGGCTTGGTTACATATTTCCAATCATTGGATAACTGGGACATTCCAATTCTGTGTCTTCAACTAGGACACATAGGCAAGTGTCACTCATGAAGTAGTTTCGGTTGTTCTTGACTCAAAGGTCTTGTCATTTGTGGTGGTTTGAATATGCTTGGCCCAGGGAGTGGCAATATTAGGAGGTGTGGTCTTGCTGGAGGAAATGTGTCACTGTAGGGGTTGGCTTGGAGACCCTCCTCCTAGCTGCCTAGAAACAGTCTTTTCCTGGTTCCTTTTGGAATAAGATGCAGAATTCTCAGATCCTCTGCCACCAGGCCCACCTGGATACTGTTATATTTCCTGTCTTGATAATGTACTGAACCTCTGAACCTGTAAGCTAGCCCTAGTTAAATGTAGTCCGTTATAAGTGTTGCCTTGGTCATAGTGTCTCTTCACACCTATAGAAACCCTAATTAAGACATTCTACTTAGTGACTTCCTTAGAAACTTGTTCTTTTTCTGGTGCTCAAAGTAGAAGTCTTGGTATTTCCCTGGAATCCTCTTTCTCTCACATCAGTATCTATTTCCTTTTTGATCCACTGGTACTTTTGTCAGATGTGCAAAACCCAGTGATTTCTTACTACATTCCTTGCTACTATCTTGCTTCAGAGACACCATATTCTAATACAATGCAATAGACTTTCTTCCTTCATGATGCTGAGTGTTAAATCCAAGGGAGTTCATGCAAAAAAACTAAGTTATGTTGGTACATTGCTCAAAACATGGGCTTTTTATTTTGAGAGAAAGGAAGAAACATTGTAAGTCATTACAAGGGCCTATGTGATTCAGATTTCTAGCTAAATCCTGTCAGTGAAAACAATTAGAGATACATCTAGATACACAGGGGAAGTGTGAAAAAATGTGAGAAGAAAAATCCTAGGCAACTCCTATGTTGAGGGCACAGTACTTTCTATTTAAGAGACTTTGGACTGATCACTGACTTCAGCATAAAGCAAAGGGAGGCAGGATGCAACAGAGTAAATTTGAGTTGGAGAAAGAAATTAGTTGCCCACCCAGAATTTTTATTGCTTGTGAAAATATCTTTCATGCATGAAGATGATTGAGAACCTTATTACCAAACATTAATTAAATGTTTTCTTATAAGCCTGAAATAAAATAAAGCTAAATATAATTTTTCAAGTAGGGATAACATAATTTGGTAGAAACAAAGAAGGTGAATGGAACGAGAAATATGAAAAAGGCAGTATGTTGCAAAAAGAAGCTTCTTTGATGGAGGGTGAGAGATATACATATCTGTGGAAAAATGTATATATTTACAAGTTTTCTAAAAGGATAATAGTAGGTTCTCCTCTTAAGTCTCTGACAGACATCCCTAGTCACAGGTTGTTGTCTAGATTTACAATACCAGGAATGAATTTCTTTTTATTGAGTTGTCCTTATATCTGATTAGATAGCTGTTGGTTATTCACAAGGTAATAGTGTCACTACTGCACCGTTGTGGGATACTTAGCTGGTCCACTCACTGTTGTGGTTTGTAGACATTGCAGCTGGATAGGGTTACAGATTGCTCCTCTCCTTTGGTAGCTTGCTTGGCACCATTTGGCGCTATGAGAGCAAGTTCTCAGGGAGGAGGTTACAAGGTCAGTTCCAGCTTGATTCTTCCAAATCTTGTGTCCAAAGTATGTGGTGTCTTCTGAAACAGGGGGTTATACCAATGGATATATTTGCAAAATAACTCCTATCGTTAAGGCTCAGGGAAAATTATAGGAGAAAGGTAAGAAGGACTTTTGAGAATCAGAGACTCTCAAATCTTGTCAAGATGTCTGTGGGATAATATAATCTGGTAGAAACAAAGAAGGTAGATGGAACAAGAAATATGAAGAAAACAGTATGTTGCAAAAAGAAGCTTCTTTGATGAAGTGTGAGAACTATACTCATCTGTGGAATATATATATATATATATATATATATATGTATGTATATGTATATATATACATACACACACATATATATATATATATTATAAAAATATATATATATATATTTTCAAAATTTGGAAATGTTGCCTTTCTTGCTCCCACCAGCTTGTTCCTCCTTATTATCAAGCTGATGCACTAGTCAACAAAAGAGAATGAGGTCTGAATGAGAGAGGTGACAGGGTCTACTAAGAAACCCATTTCTTTTGGGTCCTATTACATCCTTAAAGGGTTTCAGGTAAGTTCCTTCCTGCCATTGAGTTGTAATCTTTTAAATCTATCATTGTTTACTTCTCTTCTCTTCTCTTCTCTTCTCTTCTCTTCTCTTCTCTTCTCTTCTCTTCTCTTCTCTTCTCTTCTCCCCTCTCCTCCCCTCCCCTCTTCACTCCCCTTCCCTCCTCTCTTCTCCTCTTCTCCCTTCTCCTCCCCTCATCCCTCTACCTCCTTTGTCCTATTCCCTCCTCTTCCCTTACCTTCTCTTTGTAGGGTGTCAGTTAGTAGTTTTATACAAGCATTTTTTAGAAGAAACAAGGACAGGAGTTACTATCTTATTCTAGGGTGAGAACTTTGGCATACAATAGATAAAACACTGACTGTGGAGTACCAAGATCTGGATTTTTATTTGAAGACTTGTTTCATTCACTCTTCCATTCTGACTCCAATATTCTGGATAAAGCAGATTTTAGATGAGCCTTCAAAGAAATAAAGCACATAGGTCATTAGATAATCTGTGCTTGCAAGATGCAGTTAGGTGTTTGTAAAAGGATGGGTGGTAGGTCATAAAACAAAGAGCAGTGTCCTTTTCCCTCTCCTGCCTTCTCTCTCAGTTCCTTCATTCTATCACTTGCGCTCTAAGGTTTGAGCTATTGAAGTCATCAGGTTTGGTGACAAGTACATTCATTCATCTTCTGACTCATCTCATAAGCCCTCACGTTTCTTTTTATTTTTATTGTTTTTATTCTTTGAATATATGAGGAAATCAATAGCTTTATTGACACAGTAGGTGCTTCACAATAAATTCAAGAGTGAATACAGAGAATTCACCTTCTTTGAAAACGCAGGGTATCTGTACAAACTTTCAGGTTTTTTCTTCTTTGAAACTCAAGCTCTCTTCTACCATGGCCCTGTGACCTGCACCTGAGCAAACAATTTCTCCCCATTTACATAGGAGGTGCCCACAGGCACACCTGACAAAATCTGGCCAGTCATTTATAGTCAAGTGTCAGTTCTGTGATACTTTGCAGCCAAAGGCAGATCAGATCCCACTATGAATTATAAAACAATAAGACAAAATTTCCCTCCACCCTAAACTCTCTCTTTAGAAACAAGCAAACACAAACCCTTCTTGACTTTACTTCTCTCTGAATCTGATGTCTACCCACTGTTGTCTTCTATAGAGAAATTGTTTACGAAAAATAATAAACCTTTGTTAGCCTTCCAATCCTGCTTTTCTCAAACTCATTTAAACCAGACTCTGCATGGTACTATTCTGCCAACATTGAATTACTCACTCGTCAAGTTTCCTGTATCTCTAAGCACAAGGGCAATATGGTTTTCTGATGATCTGCTTTGTTGATAATGTTAGTACATAGTGATAATTCTGTTTTCTTAATATTCATTGTTGACTAGCTTGTCAAGATCGTGAACACTTTCTGTCTTAATAGATATCTATACGCCTCGCTTTAAAAAAGTAAAATTTGATAGTATGATCGTGTTAGTGAATATGATTTTATTATTTTAAAACCTTTCAGAATTCTCTATTAAAGAAATGAGTTTACTGTAGTCATAGAACTTTTTCGTAATCCATTAAGTAATAACCCATATCATTTAATTTATGTGTGTAGTTGCCAACTTATCTGAATATAAAGTTGCATGGAGTTGAAGCTTGAGACATGAAGAAATACAATTCTTTGAGACATGATAGAAACAATGCACTGAAATAAGAAGACAGAGAGATGAGAAATAGTGATATAGCAGGACCCAACGGAGAGTGAGTCTTCATGGTCAATTCAGATAAAAGTTGCTGATAGCTAGAGAGGAATGATGCAGATAAAGTGCCAGTGGCCCACAACAGAAGCCATGTGTCCTACTATTGACAGCAATTTAAAGGAGGCAACAGAAATAGAAGCAAGCATGGAATATTTCAAATTCGAAGGGTATTTGAGAGAGCTGAGACTGAATCTAAATACTTTTAGATGGTTTGTTGTCAGTCAGATGAACAGGAAGTTACCATGGGTATCATTAGGAAACTAGAAAAAAAAAAGAACCCTGTATTTTTCAAGGAGCTAGAGTTAGTGATAAATTTACATAATTTTTTTAGATGTTGAAAGGATTTGGAGGGCATTCTAGAGTAAAGCCCTCTAACAGAATCTTCTGCAGTAATGGGTACAGTCTGATCTAAATGGCTCAATATGGCAGCTGCTAGGAATAAGTGACTAGGAGCACTTGAGCATTTTCATTTGACTGATGAGTTGTTATTTTTATTTTTTAAAAATATTTTTTTTGGATATTTTATTTACATTTCAGATGTTATCACCTTACCCTATACCCCCCCAATCAGGAACCCCCTATCCCATCCTCTCTCCTCCTGCTTCTATGAGGATGTGCCCCATCTACCCCCCCACTCCCACCTCCCTACCCTCAAATTCCCCCACATTTGGCATCCAGCCTTCATGGAATCAAGGATCTCCTTTCCCATGTATGCCAACAAGGCCATCCTCTCCTACATATACAGCTGGAGCCATGGGTCTCTCCCTATGTGCTCCCAGGCTGGTGATTTAGACCCTGGGAGCTCTGGTTGGTTGGTATTGATGCTCTCCTTATCGAGACACAAACCCTTTCAACTCCTTCAGTCTTCTCTCTAACTCCTCCATTGGGAACCCCTTGATCAGTTCAATGGTTAGCTGTGAGCATCTGCCTCTGAATATGTCAGACTCTGGCAGACCTCTAAGGACACAGCTATATCAGGCTCCTGTCAGCATGCACTTCCTGACATCTACATCAGTGTCTACCTTTGGTGACTGCACATGGGATGTATACCAGGTGGAATGGTCTCCATATGGCCCCCTTTTCAGTTTCTGTCCCACATTTTGTCTCCATATTTGCTCCCTTGAGTATTTGTTACTCCTTCTAGAAAGGACTGAAGCACCCACATTTGATCTTCCTTCTTCATGAGCTTCATGTGGTCTGAGAGTTGAATCTTGGGTTGAATCTTGGTATTATCAGTGAGTAAATACCATGTGTGTTCTTTTGTGATTGGGTTACCTCACTCAGGATGATATTCTAATTGCTCTAGTTCCATCCATTTACCTAAGAATTTCTCAAATTCATTGTTTTCAATAGCTGAGTAGTACTCTACTGTGTAAATGTACCAATTTTTTTGTATCCATTCCTCTGTTGAAGGACATCTGGGTTCTTTCCAGCTTCTGCCTATTATAAATAAGGCGGCTATGAACATAGTGGAGCATATGTCCTTGTTATATGTTGGAGCATCTTCTGGGTATATGTCCAGGAGTGGTATAGCTGGCTCCTCAGGTAATGATATGTTCAATTTTGAGGAACCGGCAGACTGATTTCCAGAGTGGTTGTACCAGTTTGCAATCCCACCAACAATGGAGGAGTGTTCCTCTTTCTCTGCATCCTAGCCAGCATCTACTATCACCTGAGTTTTTGATCTTAGCCATTCTGACTGGTGTGAGATGGTATCTCAGGGTTATTTGATCTCATTGTGTCCTGGATTTCCTGGATGTTCTGGGTTAGGAGCTTTTTGCATTTTGCATTTTCTTTGACAGTTGTGTCAATGTTTTCCATGGTATCTTTTGCACATGAGATTCTCTCTTCTATCTCTTGTATTCTGTTGGTGATGCTTGCGTCTACTACTCCTGATCTATTTCCTAGGCTTCCTATCTCCAGGGTAGTCTCCCTTTGTGGTTTCTTTATTGTTTCTGCTTCCATTTTTAGATTCTGGATGGTTTTGTTTAACTTCTTCACCTGTTTGATTGTGTTTTCTTGCAATTCTTTAAGGGATGTTTGTGTTTCCTCTTTAATCGCTTCTACCTGTTTACATGTGTTCTCCTGTACTTCTTTAAGGGAGTTATTTATGTCCTTCTTAAAGTCCTCTATCATCATCATGAGAAATGATTTTAATTCTGAATCCTGCTTTTCTGGTGTGATAGGATGTTCAGGGCTTGAATACAATGCAAAATCATTCAGTTATACAAGGCTCATCTGGTGAACTAACTACCAGTGGTAGAGTTCACGTGTCTGAGGTCGGAATGGTGAACTAGGACTCAGAAAGCTTCATAAGAACTTGTGTGGAATAATGTTCACATTTCTTTATTTGGCTGAGGGTAGACATATCCATGCACGCAGATATAAGAAATATATACTTGGGCAATTTCCTGCAGAGTGTAAATTTGAGGCTGGAGAGAAGCAGGTAACAAGCTCCCCACCTTCTTCTGAGGTTCTGTAGCTACAGGATGCCATGGCAAGTGGAGGAGCCTGATTCCTCTCTGTAATGACTTTACTGCACCATATTTTCCTAACTACTGGATTCTGATCTGAAGGAGGAAGCCAGTGTCTGCTGGGATCTCGAGAGCTAACATCCTCTAATGATGCAGAAAGAATCTTACTGATGGGGATAATGCTGTTTAAGTAAGTTTGTTTCACCAACTTTTACATACAAAGTTACAAAACTACACAGAATGTAAATATTCCAATTTTCTCAGTGAAGACACAGAGTTGGAACAGCCTGAGGTCACACAGATTCAAACCTTTGGAGCTTTGGAGACTTTTTGCCTCATACTTTACAACATGATGCCTCATAACCCATAAGCACCCTCTCAGAGAAACTGCTTCCTCAGGTTGGCTATACTTGTTTGTGAGGAATGGCAGGTTTTGTAAAGTTAGTTCATATAAGTGAGCATGGATTGGAATATCTCCTTTATGATTACACATGATTCTTCCTATATAATGTAAACCAGATATGGGGAAAAGCCTCTATTTTTGTGGTATTATCTTTTGATACACCTTAGTGTTAATTCAGGATTACACCACCTTATCCCAAATACTGTAAAGGGATAGAACTTGGGGTTTACAGCCTTCATAAATGTGGACCTCCAATCCCTTCTGAGTCCAAGAAGACTCGTTTGTACTTTGGGAATACTTTTTGATTTCTGCATAAACTCATATACACAGAATATATGTGCCACCTTCAGGAAGGCCAGGAGAGGGGGTGCCAGGACATGTATTATATTTTAGAAATTATGACCTAGAAGGTCTGTTCTTCCGTTTCTCACTTTGGAGTGGCCATGGCATGCTGGGGTGAGATGCGATTACAGCCAGATTCTCTGGTCATCCTCTTGGGACAGATGTAGGTTTTATTTTTCTGCACTGGAGCCTGAGCCACTCCACCACTGCCGACCGAATTCCCGACAGTATTGCACAGAGTGTTTATAAAGTTCAATGTCTTTGAAACAGTTCTGGGCTCTTTATTCTCATGCAACAGAGCCATGCACTGTGCTACTGAGGAGTTTATAGTTGAGAATAAAACAGACAAAACCATTCTGGCACTTGCTTGCATTGTATTTGGAGAAACATTCACATCAGCAGATTAGAGAATTCTGCATTGTAGGAGACACCTAATTAAGGATTAAATCAGGTTTTCCTAAGATGATAGATAATTAGGCCACAGCAAGCAGATTGCAAAAAGAACGAACTGTCTCAATGCCAGGAAATAGCATGGATAATCTTTAGAGGTAAAAGAACATTAAGAGTTGACAAATATTTACCCACACTGGAAGGAAGTAGGCAAGGTGACGAGGAACAGCCAGAGCTGGGGATGGTAATGTGTAACCCACGCAGTCGTCTCGCTGGCAAGAAGGCACGCGGACACGTAGGATCCTTCCGCAGCACGTGTTTATTCCCAAGTATGGCGGAGGAGAGAGGAGGAGTTGAACATGGCGCTGCCTTATATACCCCCTTTGGGTGGGGTGGACATATCTGATTGGCTGCTTGCTCAAATTCCCATGTTCCCCTGCCACTGCACATGCGCAGTTTTACTTGTCCAATGGCGGATGTGACGTCCTGGGTTGGGCGGTGATTAGGTGGTCCTTTGCAACTCGTCAAGTGCCAGCGTGATCGGCTTCCCACAGTAATGGGGATGTATCTGGATAGGGGTCTCAGGCAGGGACTGTTTCAATGTAAATACTCTCCTCTTGCCATCTCTTTGAGGCCCTTTTGCAGCCTTATGGCATGTTTAGGGTACACAGTTTGCTTCTGAAAAAGGGCATAGGGAGATATTTAGTGCTAGGATTCTAGAGAGAAGGTTGGCTCCATCTCTCATGCAACCCTCCAGCCCTGAGTAACCTGTTCATTGCCATGAGTGTTTAGAGACTGTCTGAGAGATGAAACAGAGGTGGAATATCCAGCAAGCTAGCTCTGCATGTGGCCATGTATAATGAAGAGGTAGAAAGGTTCTACAGTGCAATTTATGTGCCAAAATCCAAAAGGGAATTTTCTCCCCAGGGCAGTAGTGCTGGGACTTGCATGCAGTGGGAGGAAAGGCAGAATCTGAAATAGCTCTCTCATGAATTCAGTAGTAGCAACAGCCATGCAGGAAAATTGTGGGTACAGAAGCACTCATCTGACAGTCCTGCCTGTATTTCCATTCACGGACTTTACTGGAGCAAATCAAAGCTATTCTGATCCACTTGGAGCCTTGCTTAGTGTAACATGTATAAGCGATGAAAGTAATTTGGTTAGAAGTAGAGGGCAAAGGAGACAAATCTCCATTAATGATAAATCTCAAAGTCATGGACAAGGTTAACTAGACTTTGCCTTGACATTGTAGCTGTTTTTCCTTTATATTCAGCTCTGTGACTTGTCCACCATCAGATTTTCTGTACCACTAAGGAAGCAATTTGCCTGTCAAGAGACAATACTGGGTAAAGGTTGTGTACAGATAGGATCTTATCTGATACCCATCAGGGAATATCTGGCATGCTCATGGAGACAAAGGAGGTACCCTCTGCATGGATGGGATTGAGAAGTATAAGGATGAGTTGTGAGCATGACTACTTAACCCAGGAGTAGTTAACAGAACACAGGAGAAGCCACTTATATTTCCTGCTGGTTCCTTGTGTTGCCAGGGCCCAGACAGAAATAGGGTGATCTCTTCACAAAACCACTCCTTGGAGAAAACTCTCTGGAGCTGAGATATGAAGTCAGACTCTCTGGACTACATGGTATATTGAGGCTTAATCTGAGAACAATCATCAACTGTTTAACTTTTCTTGTTGAAATACAACTAGAATCAATTCACAATAATGTTTAAAAGCTGTAGCCTAGAGGCCTTGTTATGATGATGACAAGCTGTGTCCAATGCAGTAGTGATAAGTGTCACATCTTTCATCTGATACCAGTGTGCAAAAGAAAGGATATGTTCAAAAGCCTTCAAAGAAGTTAGAGCTGTCTATCACAGGGAGCAGTGCTGATAGGAAAACAGCTGCCTTGTAAGCTTGTTGTGGTCTAATACTCTCCTTAAAATGGGCTCACCCACCAGGCTCATAGGGATTGCTAACACCGATTGCTAACAGATCTAGTGTTAGCAATAGCTGTAAAAATAAATAAGTCTATTATTGGCCTAGGAAGGAAGGGTACTTCACAGCTTGTCTCTGAAGTCACTGTGCAGAGTCAGGGAAGGACATAGCAAGGGTGATTCTGTCTCAGCTCTTTTACCCTATGGGCTGGGTATCCTCTATTTGCCCTACCAGGTCTCAGTATGATGCATTTAGAAAGTGAGCACTTGTGGAGATTCCCCTGTTTCTGGATGGATCGACCCTGCCGACATGAGAAACCAGCAGGACATGTAGGGGTAATAAATGAAATCAGAGACTTGATCTCAAATTTCCTTCCCAGCAGGCATGTTTGAGGATGTTCTTTTCTTCTATTCAAAGCCCCAGATCTTGAAAAGTGGCTCCTCCTGTGTTCTCCTGACTACACCTGGGTTAAGTAACCATGCTTATGGTTCATCCTGATACTTCAAGATCCCATCATGCACCTCTGCAGAGGATCCCTCCCTTGTCTCCATGAACTTGCAGGTATTCTCTTGTGGGTATCAGATAAGATCCCATTGGTACACAATCTTTAACCAGTATTGTCTTTTGACATGCAGACTCCTTCCTTAGTGCATTCTTAGTGGGACATTAGAAGGTCATTCTAATATGATCCCAAAAGCCACTTTGTATTATGTCTGACATCCTGATTTTCTATGTTCCTATTGCTGTTTCTTCTCTCATTCATCGGTTTGGTCACCAGGTGCCTCCTCCAATCCACACTCTGCTGGCCAATTTCTATCTCCTCATTCCCCCCATCCTCAATCCCATCGTCTATGCTGTTCGTACCAAGCAGATCTGGGACAGGCTTCTTCAGATCCTAAAGACAAGAACCAAGATTAGATGACTGCTGCTTCCTCTTCTCTCTCATATAAATTCACAGAAAAGAAGGCATTCAAATATAGACATCTGTTTCCCAATTTGAACCCCAGTCAGAGCTCCTGGGTCCAGCATTTATAGTTCCAAAGGAACATGGAGGAGGAGTGCACAATCCTGAACCTTCTAAAGGTGGAAGATATGTATCTTTTTATGTCTGGAGGATGTTTGAATTGTGATGATGAATCAACAACAGCAATAAGATGAACAACATATAAATAGCACTTTAAAAATCCCACATTTTCACACGTCTTATCCT
>JANHMN010000971.1:0-13862 GCA_030674055.1 Rhabdomys pumilio
AGGATAAGACGTGTGAAAATGTGGGATTTTTAAAGTGCTATTTATATGTTGTTCATCTTATTGCTGTTGTTGATTCATCATCACAATTCAAACATCCTCCAGACATAAAAAGATACATATCTTCCACCTTTAGAAGGTTCAGGATTGTGCACTCCTCCTTCATGTTCCTTTGGAACTATAAATGCAGGACCCAGGAGCTCTGACTGGGGTTCGAATTGGTAAACAACTGTCTATATTTGAATGCCTTCTTCTCTGTGAATTCATATGAGAGAGAAGAGGAAGGAGCAGTCATCTGATCTTGGTTCTTGTCTTTAGGATCTGAAGAAGCCTGTCCCGGATCTGCTTGGTACGAACAGCATAGATGATGGGATTGAGGATGGGGGGAATGAGGAGATAGAAATTGGCCAGCAGAGTGTGGATTGGAGGAGGCACCTGATGACCAAACCGATGAATGAGAGAAGAAACAGCAATAGGAACATAGAAAATCAGGATGGCAGACATAATACAGAGTGGCTTTTGGGATCATATTAGAATGATCTTCTAATGTCCCACTAAGAATGCACTAAGGAAGCAGTCTGCATGTCAAAAGACAATACTGGGTAAAGATTGTGTACCAATGGGATCTTATCTGATACCCACAAGAGAATACCTGCAAGTTCATGGAGACAAGGGAGGGATCCTCTGCAGAGGTGCATGATGGGATCTTGAAGTATCAGGATGAACCATAAGCATGGTTACTTAACCCAGGTGTAGTCAGGAGAACACAGGAGGAGCCACTTTTCAAGATCTGGGGCTTTGAATAGAAGAAAAGAACATCCTCAAACATGCCTGCTGGGAAGGAAATTTGAGATCAAGTCTCTGATTTCATTTATTACCCCTACATGTCCTGCTGGTTTCTCATGTCGGCAGGGTCGATCCATCCAGAAACAGGGGAATCTCCACAAGTGCTCACTTTCTAAATGCATCATACTGAGACCTGGTAGGGCAAATAGAGGATACCCAGCCCATAGGGTAAAAGAGCTGAGACAGAATCACCCTTGCTATGTCCTTCCCTGACTCTGCACAGTGACTTCAGAGACAAGCTGTGAAGTACCCTTCCTTCCTAGGCCAATAATAGACTTATTTATTTTTACAGCTATTGCTAACACTAGATCTGTTAGCAATCGGTGTTAGCAATCCCTATGAGCCTGGTGGGTGAGCCCATTTTAAGGAGAGTATTAGACCACAACAAGCTTACAAGGCAGCTGTTTTCCTATCAGCACTGCTCCCTGTGATAGACAGCTCTAACTTCTTTGAAGGCTTTTGAACATATCCTTTCTTTTGCACACTGGTATCAGATGAAAGATGTGACACTTATCACTACTGCATTGGACACAGCTTGTCATCATCATAACAAGGCCTCTAGGCTACAGCTTTTAAACATTATTGTGAATTGATTCTAGTTGTATTTCAACAAGAAAAGTTAAACAGTTGATGATTGTTCTCAGATTAAGCCTCAATATACCATGTAGTCCAGAGAGTCTGACTTCATATCTCAGCTCCAGAGAGTTTTCTCCAAGGAGTGGTTTTGTGAAGAGATCACCCTATTTCTGTCTGGGCCCTGGCAACACAAGGAACCAGCAGGAAATATAAGTGGCTTCTCCTGTGTTCTGTTAACTACTCCTGGGTTAAGTAGTCATGCTCACAACTCATCCTTATACTTCTCAATCCCATCCATGCAGAGGGTACCTCCTTTGTCTCCATGAGCATGCCAGATATTCCCTGATGGGTATCAGATAAGATCCTATCTGTACACAACCTTTACCCAGTATTGTCTCTTGACAGGCAAATTGCTTCCTTAGTGGTACAGAAAATCTGATGGTGGACAAGTCACAGAGCTGAATATAAAGGAAAAACAGCTACAATGTCAAGGCAAAGTCTAGTTAACCTTGTCCATGACTTTGAGATTTATCATTAATGGAGATTTGTCTCCTTTGCCCTCTACTTCTAACCAAATTACTTTCATCGCTTATACATGTTACACTAAGCAAGGCTCCAAGTGGATCAGAATAGCTTTGATTTGCTCCAGTAAAGTCCGTGAATGGAAATACAGGCAGGACTGTCAGATGAGTGCTTCTGTACCCACAATTTTCCTGCATGGCTGTTGCTACTACTGAATTCATGAGAGAGCTATTTCAGATTCTGCCTTTCCTCCCACTGCATGCAAGTCCCAGCACTACTGCCCTGGGGAGAAAATTCCCTTTTGGATTTTGGCACATAAATTGCACTGTAGAACCTTTCTACCTCTTCATTATACATGGCCACATGCAGAGCTAGCTTGCTGGATATTCCACCTCTGTTTCATCTCTCAGACAGTCTCTAAACACTCATGGCAATGAACAGGTTACTCAGGGCTGGAGGGTTGCATGAGAGATGGAGCCAACCTTCTCTCTAGAATCCTAGCACTAAATATCTCCCTATGCCCTTTTTCAGAAGCAAACTGTGTACCCTAAACATGCCATAAGGCTGCAAAAGGGCCTCAAAGAGATGGCAAGAGGAGAGTATTTACATTGAAACAGTCCCTGCCTGAGACCCCTATCCAGATACATCCCCATTACTGTGGGAAGCCGATCACGCTGGCACTTGACGAGTTGCAAAGGACCACCTAATCACCGCCCAACCCAGGACGTCACATCCGCCATTGGACAAGTAAAACTGCGCATGTGCAGTGGCAGGGGAACATGGGAATTTGAGCAAGCAGCCAATCAGATATGTCCACCCCACCCAAAGGGGGTATATAAGGCAGCGCCATGTTCAACTCCTCCTCTCTCCTCCGCCATACTTGGGAATAAACACGTGCTGCGGAAGGATCCTACGTGTCCGCGTGCCTTCTTGCCAGCGAGACGACTGCGTGGGTTACACATTACCATCCCCAGCTCTGGCTGTTCCTCGTCACCTTGCCTACTTCCTTCCAGTGTGGGTAAATATTTGTCAACTCTTAATGTTCTTTTACCTCTAAAGATTATCCATGCTATTTCCTGGCATTGAGACAGTTCGTTCTTTTTGCAATCTGCTTGCTGTGGCCTAATTATCTATCATCTTAGGAAAACCTGATTTAATCCTTAATTAGGTGTCTCCTACAATGCAGAATTCTCTAATCTGCTGATGTGAATGTTTCTCCAAATACAATGCAAGCAAGTGCCAGAATGGTTTTGTCTGTTTTATTCTCAACTATAAACTCCTCAGTAGCACAGTGCATGGCTCTGTTGCATGAGAATAAAGAGCCCAGAACTGTTTCAAAGACATTGAACTTTATAAACACTCTGTGCAATACTGTCGGGAATTCGGTCGGCAGTGGTGGAGTGGCTCAGGCTCCAGTGCAGAAAAATAAAACCTACATCTGTCCCAAGAGGATGACCAGAGAATCTGGCTGTAATCGCATCTCACCCCAGCATGCCATGGCCACTCCAAAGTGAGAAACGGAAGAACAGACCTTCTAGGTCATAATTTCTAAAATATAATACATGTCCTGGCACCCCCTCTCCTGGCCTTCCTGAAGGTGGCACATATATTCTGTGTATATGAGTTTATGCAGAAATCAAAAAGTATTCCCAAAGTACAAACGAGTCTTCTTGGACTCAGAAGGGATTGGAGGTCCACATTTATGAAGGCTGTAAACCCCAAGTTCTATCCCTTTACAGTATTTGGGATAAGGTGGTGTAATCCTGAATTAACACTAAGGTGTATCAAAAGATAATACCACAAAAATAGAGGCTTTTCCCCATATCTGGTTTACATTATATAGGAAGAATCATGTGTAATCATAAAGGAGATATTCCAATCCATGCTCACTTATATGAACTAACTTTACAAAACCTGCCATTCCTCACAAACAAGTATAGCCAACCTGAGGAAGCAGTTTCTCTGAGAGGGTGCTTATGGGTTATGAGGCATCATGTTGTAAAGTATGAGGCAAAAAGTCTCCAAAGCTCCAAAGGTTTGAATCTGTGTGACCTCAGGCTGTTCCAACTCTGTGTCTTCACTGAGAAAATTGGAATATTTACATTCTGTGTAGTTTTGTAACTTTGTATGTAAAAGTTGGTGAAACAAACTTACTTAAACAGCATTATCCCCATCAGTAAGATTCTTTCTGCATCATTAGAGGATGTTAGCTCTCGAGATCCCAGCAGACACTGGCTTCCTCCTTCAGATCAGAATCCAGTAGTTAGGAAAATATGGTGCAGTAAAGTCATTACAGAGAGGAATCAGGCTCCTCCACTTGCCATGGCATCCTGTAGCTACAGAACCTCAGAAGAAGGTGGGGAGCTTGTTACCTGCTTCTCTCCAGCCTCAAATTTACACTCTGCAGGAAATTGCCCAAGTATATATTTCTTATATCTGCGTGCATGGATATGTCTACCCTCAGCCAAATAAAGAAATGTGAACATTATTCCACACAAGTTCTTATGAAGCTTTCTGAGTCCTAGTTCACCATTCCGACCTCAGACACGTGAACTCTACCACTGGTAGTTAGTTCACCAGATGAGCCTTGTATAACTGAATGATTTTGCATTGTATTCAAGCCCTGAACATCCTATCACACCAGAAAAGCAGGATTCAGAATTAAAATCATTTCTCATGATGATGATAGAGGACTTTAAGAAGGACATAAATAACTCCCTTAAAGAAGTACAGGAGAACACATGTAAACAGGTAGAAGCGATTAAAGAGGAAACACAAACATCCCTTAAAGAATTGCAAGAAAACACAATCAAACAGGTGAAGAAGTTAAACAAAACCATCCAGAATCTAAAAATGGAAGCAGAAACAATAAAGAAACCACAAAGGGAGACTACCCTGGAGATAGGAAGCCTAGGAAATAGATCAGGAGTAGTAGACGCAAGCATCACCAACAGAATACAAGAGATAGAAGAGAGAATCTCATGTGCAAAAGATACCATGGAAAACATTGACACAACTGTCAAAGAAAATGCAAAATGCAAAAAGCTCCTAACCCAGAACATCCAGGAAATCCAGGACACAATGAGATCAAATAACCCTGAGATACCATCTCACACCAGTCAGAATGGCTAAGATCAAAAACTCAGGTGATAGTAGATGCTGGCTAGGATGCAGAGAAAGAGGAACACTCCTCCATTGTTGGTGGGATTGCAAACTGGTACAACCACTCTGGAAATCAGTCTGCCGGTTCCTCAAAATTGAACATATCATTACCTGAGGAGCCAGCTATACCACTCCTGGACATATACCCAGAAGATGCTCCAACATATAACAAGGACATATGCTCCACTATGTTCATAGCCGCCTTATTTATAATAGGCAGAAGCTGGAAAGAACCCAGATGTCCTTCAACAGAGGAATGGATACAAAAAAATTGGTACATTTACACAGTAGAGTACTACTCAGCTATTGAAAACAATGAATTTGAGAAATTCTTAGGTAAATGGATGGAACTAGAGCAATTAGAATATCATCCTGAGTGAGGTAACCCAATCACAAAAGAACACACATGGTATTTACTCACTGATAATACCAAGATTCAACCCAAGATTCAACTCTCAGACCACATGAAGCTCATGAAGAAGGAAGATCAAATGTGGGTGCTTCAGTCCTTTCTAGAAGGAGTAACAAATACTCAAGGGAGCAAATATGGAGACAAAATGTGGGACAGAAACTGAAAAGGGGGCCATATGGAGACCATTCCACCTGGTATACATCCCATGTGCAGTCACCAAAGGTAGACACTGATGTAGATGTCAGGAAGTGCATGCTGACAGGAGCCTGATATAGCTGTGTCCTTAGAGGTCTGCCAGAGTCTGACATATTCAGAGGCAGATGCTCACAGCTAACCATTGAACTGATCAAGGGGTTCCCAATGGAGGAGTTAGAGAGAAGACTGAAGGAGTTGAAAGGGTTTGTGTCTCGATAAGGAGAGCATCAATACCAACCAACCAGAGCTCCCAGGGTCTAAATCACCAGCCTGGGAGCACATAGGGAGAGACCCATGGCTCCAGCTGTATATGTAGGAGAGGATGGCCTTGTTGGCATACATGGGAAAGGAGATCCTTGATTCCATGAAGGCTGGATGCCAAATGTGGGGGAATTTGAGGGTAGGGAGGTGGGAGTGGGGGGGTAGATGGGGCACATCCTCATAGAAGCAGGAGGAGAGAGGATGGGATAGGGGGTTCCTGATTGGGGGGGTATAGGGTAAGGTGATAACATCTGAAATGTAAATAAAATATCCAAAAAAAATATTTTTAAAAAATAAAAATAACAACTCATCAGTCAAATGAAAATGCTCAAGTGCTCCTAGTCACTTATTCCTAGCAGCTGCCATATTGAGCCATTTAGATCAGACTGTACCCATTACTGCAGAAGATTCTGTTAGAGGGCTTTACTCTAGAATGCCCTCCAAATCCTTTCAACATCTAAAAAAATTATGTAAATTTATCACTAACTCTAGCTCCTTGAAAAATACAGGGTTCTTTTTTTTTTCTAGTTTCCTAATGATACCCATGGTAACTTCCTGTTCATCTGACTGACAACAAACCATCTAAAAGTATTTAGATTCAGTCTCAGCTCTCTCAAATACCCTTCGAATTTGAAATATTCCATGCTTGCTTCTATTTCTGTTGCCTCCTTTAAATTGCTGTCAATAGTAGGACACATGGCTTCTGTTGTGGGCCACTGGCACTTTATCTGCATCATTCCTCTCTAGCTATCAGCAACTTTTATCTGAATTGACCATGAAGACTCACTCTCCGTTGGGTCCTGCTATATCACTATTTCTCATCTCTCTGTCTTCTTATTTCAGTGCATTGTTTCTATCATGTCTCAAAGAATTGTATTTCTTCATGTCTCAAGCTTCAACTCCATGCAACTTTATATTCAGATAAGTTGGCAACTACACACATAAATTAAATGATATGGGTTATTACTTAATGGATTACGAAAAAGTTCTATGACTACAGTAAACTCATTTCTTTAATAGAGAATTCTGAAAGGTTTTAAAATAATAAAATCATATTCACTAACACGATCATACTATCAAATTTTACTTTTTTAAAGCGAGGCGTATAGATATCTATTAAGACAGAAAGTGTTCACGATCTTGACAAGCTAGTCAACAATGAATATTAAGAAAACAGAATTATCACTATGTACTAACATTATCAACAAAGCAGATCATCAGAAAACCATATTGCCCTTGTGCTTAGAGATACAGGAAACTTGACGAGTGAGTAATTCAATGTTGGCAGAATAGTACCATGCAGAGTCTGGTTTAAATGAGTTTGAGAAAAGCAGGATTGGAAGGCTAACAAAGGTTTATTATTTTTCGTAAACAATTTCTCTATAGAAGACAACAGTGGGTAGACATCAGATTCAGAGAGAAGTAAAGTCAAGAAGGGTTTGTGTTTGCTTGTTTCTAAAGAGAGAGTTTAGGGTGGAGGGAAATTTTGTCTTATTGTTTTATAATTCATAGTGGGATCTGATCTGCCTTTGGCTGCAAAGTATCACAGAACTGACACTTGACTATAAATGACTGGCCAGATTTTGTCAGGTGTGCCTGTGGGCACCTCCTATGTAAATGGGGAGAAATTGTTTGCTCAGGTGCAGGTCACAGGGCCATGGTAGAAGAGAGCTTGAGTTTCAAAGAAGAAAAAACCTGAAAGTTTGTACAGATACCCTGCGTTTTCAAAGAAGGTGAATTCTCTGTATTCACTCTTGAATTTATTGTGAAGCACCTACTGTGTCAATAAAGCTATTGATTTCCTCATATATTCAAAGAATAAAAACAATAAAAATAAAAAGAAACGTGAGGGCTTATGAGATGAGTCAGAAGATGAATGAATGTACTTGTCACCAAACCTGATGACTTCAATAGCTCAAACCTTAGAGCGCAAGTGATAGAATGAAGGAACTGAGAGAGAAGGCAGGAGAGGGAAAAGGACACTGCTCTTTGTTTTATGACCTACCACCCATCCTTTTACAAACACCTAACTGCATCTTGCAAGCACAGATTATCTAATGACCTATGTGCTTTATTTCTTTGAAGGCTCATCTAAAATCTGCTTTATCCAGAATATTGGAGTCAGAATGGAAGAGTGAATGAAACAAGTCTTCAAATAAAAATCCAGATCTTGGTACTCCACAGTCAGTGTTTTATCTATTGTATGCCAAAGTTCTCACCCTAGAATAAGATAGTAACTCCTGTCCTTGTTTCTTCTAAAAAATGCTTGTATAAAACTACTAACTGACACCCTACAAAGAGAAGGTAAGGGAAGAGGAGGGAATAGGACAAAGGAGGTAGAGGGATGAGGGGAGGAGAAGGGAGAAGAGGAGAAGAGAGGAGGGAAGGGGAGTGAAGAGGGGAGGGGAGGAGAGGGGAGAAGAGAAGAGAAGAGAAGAGAAGAGAAGAGAAGAGAAGAGAAGAGAAGAGAAGAGAAGAGAAGAGAAGTAAACAATGATAGATTTAAAAGATTACAACTCAATGGCAGGAAGGAACTTACCTGAAACCCTTTAAGGATGTAATAGGACCCAAAAGAAATGGGTTTCTTAGTAGACCCTGTCACCTCTCTCATTCAGACCTCATTCTCTTTTGTTGACTAGTGCATCAGCTTGATAATAAGGAGGAACAAGCTGGTGGGAGCAAGAAAGGCAACATTTCCAAATTTTGAAAATATATATATATATATTTTTATAATATATATATATATATGTGTGTGTATGTATATATATACATATACATACATATATATATATATATATATATATATATTCCACAGATGAGTATAGTTCTCACACTTCATCAAAGAAGCTTCTTTTTGCAACATACTGTTTTCTTCATATTTCTTGTTCCATCTACCTTCTTTGTTTCTACCAGATTATATTATCCCACAGACATCTTGACAAGATTTGAGAGTCTCTGATTCTCAAAAGTCCTTCTTACCTTTCTCCTATAATTTTCCCTGAGCCTTAACGATAGGAGTTATTTTGCAAATATATCCATTGGTATAACCCCCTGTTTCAGAAGACACCACATACTTTGGACACAAGATTTGGAAGAATCAAGCTGGAACTGACCTTGTAACCTCCTCCCTGAGAACTTGCTCTCATAGCGCCAAATGGTGCCAAGCAAGCTACCAAAGGAGAGGAGCAATCTGTAACCCTATCCAGCTGCAATGTCTACAAACCACAACAGTGAGTGGACCAGCTAAGTATCCCACAACGGTGCAGTAGTGACACTATTACCTTGTGAATAACCAACAGCTATCTAATCAGATATAAGGACAACTCAATAAAAAGAAATTCATTCCTGGTATTGTAAATCTAGACAACAACCTGTGACTAGGGATGTCTGTCAGAGACTTAAGAGGAGAACCTACTATTATCCTTTTAGAAAACTTGTAAATATATACATTTTTCCACAGATATGTATATCTCTCACCCTCCATCAAAGAAGCTTCTTTTTGCAACATACTGCCTTTTTCATATTTCTCGTTCCATTCACCTTCTTTGTTTCTACCAAATTATGTTATCCCTACTTGAAAAATTATATTTAGCTTTATTTTATTTCAGGCTTATAAGAAAACATTTAATTAATGTTTGGTAATAAGGTTCTCAATCATCTTCATGCATGAAAGATATTTTCACAAGCAATAAAAATTCTGGGTGGGCAACTAATTTCTTTCTCCAACTCAAATTTACTCTGTTGCATCCTGCCTCCCTTTGCTTTATGCTGAAGTCAGTGATCAGTCCAAAGTCTCTTAAATAGAAAGTACTGTGCCCTCAACATAGGAGTTGCCTAGGATTTTTCTTCTCACATTTTTTCACACTTCCCCTGTGTATCTAGATGTATCTCTAATTGTTTTCACTGACAGGATTTAGCTAGAAATCTGAATCACATAGGCCCTTGTAATGACTTACAATGTTTCTTCCTTTCTCTCAAAATAAAAAGCCCATGTTTTGAGCAATGTACCAACATAACTTAGTTTTTTTGCATGAACTCCCTTGGATTTAACACTCAGCATCATGAAGGAAGAAAGTCTATTGCATTGTATTAGAATATGGTGTCTCTGAAGCAAGATAGTAGCAAGGAATGTAGTAAGAAATCACTGGGTTTTGCACATCTGACAAAAGTACCAGTGGATCAAAAAGGAAATAGATACTGATGTGAGAGAAAGAGGATTCCAGGGAAATACCAAGACTTCTACTTTGAGCACCAGAAAAAGAACAAGTTTCTAAGGAAGTCACTAAGTAGAATGTCTTAATTAGGGTTTCTATAGGTGTGAAGAGACACTATGACCAAGGCAACACTTATAACGGACTACATTTAACTAGGGCTAGCTTACAGGTTCAGAGGTTCAGTACATTATCAAGACAGGAAATATAACAGTATCCAGGTGGGCCTGGTGGCAGAGGATCTGAGAATTCTGCATCTTATTCCAAAAGGAACCAGGAAAAGACTGTTTCTAGGCAGCTAGGAGGAGGGTCTCCAAGCCAACCCCTACAGTGACACATTTCCTCCAGCAAGACCACACCTCCTAATATTGCCACTCCCTGGGCCAAGCATATTCAAACCACCACAAATGACAAGACCTTTGAGTCAAGAACAACCGAAACTACTTCATGAGTGACACTTGCCTATGTGTCCTAGTTGAAGACACAGAATTGGAATGTCCCAGTTATCCAATGATTGGAAATATGTAACCAAGCCAAGACATCACCATTTTCCTTTCACTAATCTTGTCTTATATACTTGAGGGTGAAAATACATGTGCATTAATCTGATGGTATTTCTTATTTATGCTTCACGGTCCAAGCTCCATCAAGCTTATACAGAATTTTCTTCTACTTTTTGTGACTAGACCTTGTCATGATGGTAGTAGATGGTTCCAGGATACAGATGCTTCCATTACTGGACTTGAGCTATAAACAAAATTCTTCTCGCTTTGTTGAGAGTGTATCTAATCTATAGGATGATGGTGTTTCTTGTATAAACCAACAGAAGAATAATCACAGATCTTGTTAGATTTTTTTTTAGAGAGAAACCCTTAGCTCTCTCAGAAAGTGAGCTTAAGAGCATCATTGTCACTGTTTGAAGACTGAAGGAGGTAATCGTTCATGACTCTGTTCTGTTACTGAAGGGCAGGAGTGAGAATTCCAAAATGTCGACAAGTTTGAATCCAGGCAAGTGTCATTTGTCAATTGCTAGTCATTTTTTTTAATCATATCAAGATAAAGGTGAGCATAAAGATCTTGGCATCCTCTACTTCCTGTCAGACCCAGTTTCCAATTCCAACAAACAGTTCTCCTATCTTCAACTGTCCCTCACTCCCATTTTCAGTCCTTTCTGAGGAATAGTCCTAAGACTCGCTCTCGAATCTGCTTGGTCTTGACACCATAGATGATAGGATTGACCATGGGTGGAAAGAGAAGATAGAAATTAGCAAGGAGTATGTGGACATGAGGAGCAGCCCGACGAGCTACACGATGCATGACTGAGGAGATGACTACAGGTGTGTAGAAGGCTAAAATGGCACCTATGTGAGACACGCATGTCCCAAAGGCCTTATAGCGAGCCTCCTGGGAGGCAAGCTGGAGAACAGCACGAAGGATGAAGGCATAAGACAAGATAACAAAGAAGAGGTCCAGCACCACAATAAACATGGCCACAGCAATGCCATAGATGTTGTTGAAGCGTGTGTCCCCACATGCCAGCCTCACCACAGCCATGTGTTCACAGTAGCAGTGGGCAATCATCACACCTCGACAGTAGTGGAAGCGTCTGAGCAGAAAGGGGAGTGGAGTCATTAATGTCACAGCCCGAGTCACAGCAGCCAGGCCAATCTTGATGATGAGTGGTTTGGTCAGGATTGTGGTGTAGTGCAGGGGTTTGCAGATGGCAACATAACGGTCAAAAGCCATGGCCAACAGCACTGCTGACTCCATAATAGCAAAGGAATGGAGAAAGAACATCTGGATAAGGCAGGCATGGAAATTGATTTCCCGATCCCTGAACCAGAACAGGGCAAGCATTTTGGGCAGTGTTGAGGAAGAAAGGACCAGATCTATTATTGCCAACATGGCCAGAAAGAGGTACATGGGCTCATGAAGAGCTGCATCAACCCGAATGATGAAAAGGAGGGTGCAGTTGCCAAGCACAGCCAAGGTATAGGCTGAGCAGAAGGGGATGGAAATCCAAATATGTAAGTGCTCTAGGCCCGGAATACCCATCAACAAGAAGACCACTGGATGAGTTGAGGTGATATTACTAACCAACATGGCTGCTGGGAATTTTTTTCTTCTCCCAATTTACTTCCACAGAGCCCTTCTAGAGAGGATCCACCATCAGCAGAATCAGTGTTCAAATTCAAATCTGGATCATTTATGAAAGAAGATTGGCCCTTCTTCACTTGTGTGAGTCTTCAACTAAACAATAAAAACACAAATCAAAAAAATTACACAAGAGACTCAGAACTTCAAGATGATTATAAAGTCACCTACTGTCAGGATATCTAATACTACTGCAGGTGGTACCAGATGCAACCTTTTTATGATCGTTAGTTTAAAGCCATCTGAAGTACAGAGGGAGTTAAGAACCATGTCTATTAAAGATGTGGATTTCTGCTTTCATGTTACAAATATTCACTTTGTTTCCTCTACTGCTTGCCATTTTCCCAACTCCAACTACACTCATAAATACAAAAGATTTTCTTCTGAAATAACAAACAACTATATGAAAAATATGCAAGCTTATCAGTTCTTTCTTAATTTGCTTATCTGAAAGCTTTGCCTGCCTGCCTGCCTGCCTGCCTGCCTGCCTGCCTGCCTGCCTGCCTGCCTGCCTGCCTGGCTGGCTGGCTTGCTTGGTTTTATTTGCTGTGACAAAGATTCAACCTGGGACCCTGCCCGTACTCAGCATATACTCTACCATTGAGGTGCATCTCAAATGCTCTTCTTACATTTTATTTGAAATTAGGTGATTCTAAATTGACCAAGCTGGCCTTGAACTTAAGATCCTCCAGCCTCAATTTCTGTAGTAGTTTGGCTTTAGACCTGATCGACAAGACCCAACTCCTGCTATATAAATTCTATAGATTCTACTGCACAGGCAGAGATCTCTGCAGCCACTACCTTTCCTACAGCTAAGAAGAACATGAGGACTCATTTTGTTCCTTTTGGTGTGCCTTTATTGTCATCTCTAGCTCTTCCTTTCATCCCAATACTTGCTAGGTTTCATGACATTTGGAAGACATATTCTACCCTATTGATCTTTGACGTTAACACTATTATTTTCTTCCTGCTAGGTCCCTTATCCTCCTCTTTTATTCTCCAGGTTCATTATCTCCTTTGAAAAATGCTAAACAGAGATCAGCTGCGATGGCACATGCCTTGAATCTCAGCCCTCAGGAAGCAGAGGCAGGCAGATTCAAGGCAAATCTGGTCTACAGTGTGAGTTACAAGATAGCCAAGGCTACACAGTAAAATTCTGTCTTGAAGAAAAAAGATGGAAAGAGAGAGGGAGGGCAAGGAGGGAGTCAGGGAGGAAGGAAGGAAAAAAGAAGAGAGAAAAGAGAAAGAGAGAAGTGGAGAAAGATAGGCATAGAGCAAGAGAGAGGAAGGAAAAAAGGGAAGGAGAAAGAAAATGCTCAAACATAGCTGAAAATTGGTCGAGTACTTGCCTAGCATGTAAAAGTGCTAAGTCCAATTCCTCACTGCCAGAAAATGCTTAAACATTTTACCAAAACACACGGTCCCTTTTTACCTCTTTTAGGGATAGTCTAAAATATGTCTTTTGAGGATTTTGAGGTTTTCATGGTAAAACTCTTAGCATAAATCTGAGGCACTGAACGTGCTCA
>JANHMN010000972.1:0-13858 GCA_030674055.1 Rhabdomys pumilio
TCAATGGCAAAGTGAAGAAAAACCACAGTTGGATTAGTACAGGTTCTGTAGATAAACATAGCTCAAATCATAGAGAGAATGAATATTTGTAAATAGAAAGGTAATTTAGCCGGGCGGTGGTGGCGCACGCCTTTAAACCCATCACTTGTGAAGCAGAGGCAGGTGGATTTCTGAGTTCAAGGCCAGCCTGGTCTACCGAGTGAGTTCCAGGACAGCCAGGGCTACACAGAAAAACCCTGTCTCGAAAAAAAAAAAAAGAAAAAAAATTAAGGTAATTTAATAAAATGTCCCAATAAAGGCTGTTGGACAAGGGAAATTAGAAAAACAAGGACTGGTTGATTTCATGTTGCAGGATATTACAGCTGACCTTCAGTGTATACCAGAATTCTGGAGAAATAAGTACTTACTAATACCAGTTTTAAAAAGCAAATGAACAAACAAATCACCTTTGTTTTGTCAAGAAATAGGGCCAATACAAAAAACAAAACACCACCCTGTTCAATGTCCTTTATATATGTAGGTTGTCAAAAGAATCTATAGCCCAGATTAAAGGTGGATCTGAACATCTCAAAAGAGCAAGATTAATAAACGGTTTCTCACTTCAAAAGTTGCAATTAAAAAAGTATGCCCCACAGAAAGCAGGATTTGAGTTAGAGTTAGGGGATTAGACAGTCATGGTTAGGATTAGAATAAGGGTTTTTAGAATTAGGTTTAGGTGGTTAGGAAATTCAAAGGTGAGGGTTAGGATAGGGTTAGGCTCAGGGTTAAGGTTAAGGTGGCCACCATTATTCTTGATGGTCCCACTGAGTTAATATTATCCCTATTACACAAAGAAGAAATATCAGGCCTACAAGGTATTCATTTTATATCTTAATGGTTTGTTTTATTCTTATTCTGAAAGCTTCTCTCTTACTTGTAGAAAGGCTTCTCAAAAGAACCTAAAAGTTTTTCCAGTCATTTGTCTCCAAAACTATCATACAAACAAAGGAAGCAAAGACTTTGATATTCACAGAACCCAAAAGATAGTCAAAGGATAACTTGCCAAGAGCCAGACAGACTGCTGCCAGCAAAGAACATTTATGCTACCCTCTGCTGGGCCTCACTGTCAGCTATTGCTGCAGTTAATTTTCCTCTGAGATAAAATGCCCTCAGTACTCTTCTGATCTAGACATGTCTGGTTTACTTTCTTCTCAACCTGAAAATAAGCTTACTAAGGATTTCAATGTGAAGTTTTCACTTGACAATGAAAATTCTGAAAAAGGAATCCCAGACAAGCAATACAAATTCATGGCTTATTAAAATTTGCCCTTTTATTACATATGTATAGACTATACACATGAGGTCATGGTTTGTGATTCATATCATGTATGAAATAGCAAATGGACTACAAGCAAAGTGAATTGAATATGTTTGCCTAAGTTTATTTCATTCATAATAAATTAAACTTAGAAACTAATATGAAAAGACAAAAATATATTTAATCCATACACCCTCCCAGGTAAAAGTAATATAAATTAATAATACAAGTCTGAATTTTTCTTTAAAAGAGGTAACATGAACATATATATTTAAATATTGTTGTCTATTTTTAAGGACATGATGTATATAATCATACTATTCTGGCCACAATGGTATCTCATTGAACCTTATCCCAATTCTAGTACACAACATGGTCTCTATCCCATAAGGTTACAAATTATTTTTAAAGGGTTGACTGTTGTGCCTTGGGTGAGGTAACTCCATTTAACCTGCACCCTTCAGTCATGTAACACACAGGTAGAGGGTGTGATTAGCAGGTCTCCACCTCCAGAGATTAAAGTATTAATGAGCTATCTAAAGGCTGGGGGGTGTAGCTAATTAACTTATTTCCTCCCCTTTTCCCCTTTCCTATAAAAGGCGAGACCCCCTGACTTTTGGTGGGGAAAGCACATACCATCTACACCTATTCACCACGCCATGAACAATAAAAGCTTTGGAAAACCAGACTCCACGTGTTGCCTGGGCCCGCACAGCTGCCAGATTACCAGCTTTTGGAACTTTGGAACCTTGAACTGCATCCGCCAGTCCTCGGCAGCTGCATGCATGTGGGACCCTTCTGCCGGTGGTGTGGGAAGAGCAGCAGAACCCCTCCCCATGGTACCCGCCTCCGGATCTCCACTCTCCTGCTATGCGCAAGTTTTTTTTTTTTTTCCCACAGTTGACTGCTCCTAGACTAGTAGATGCTATTCATAGTGGACATTGTCCTCACTCATATTAGAACAACATATCTGTCCTTTTAAATATGATAGATACATATTGAATTTTTATATAGACATACACATGTTAATAATTTGAGAGCTATTTATATCCAGTAAAGCCTCTTGAAAAACAAATAAATATAAAATGATTGAAAAAATCCACCTCAGGGCTTTGTGTCTTATCTTCTAAATTAAACAACAAACATTTTCATATCTTCAGCTCTGTTGAATTAAAATAATCACAGTAGAAGTTTTTAAATTTTGCTAAACCTCTACGAGAGAGAGAGAGAGAGAGAGAGAGAGAGAGAGAGAGAGAGAGAGAACATGGCTGGCCAGTATTTGTACAATATGGAAATGGAATAACTATTTAGGTAAGGGGAATTTGTCTCCTGACATACTAAGTAAAGAATTTTTGATATGATTGAGTGCAGAATATCTACAGTCTCATAAGGAACAATTTGTCAGTTTTCTGCAAGTAAAACCAATAATTTCACTGTTATCCTAGGGTAGACTATGATAATTTTGAAATGTGGAGCCATTGAGAATTTAGAAAGAGGGGATTATAAATTGCTTATTCCCCGCTCTTAAAGAAATATTCTCATCACAGATTGTGAATTTATTTGTTTAACCTATTGTATCCTATGGTATTAACATTTATAAAATGTTAGAAGGATCTAAAGATGTAAATGGTTTTAATAAAAAAGGAAGTATATATAGATTAGGATGAAATGTCCAAAGTGAGAAGAAAAAAAATACAAAGCATTTGGAAATTCTGAAGAAACAAGTTAGGTATTGAAGGCACTTAGATTATGAGACTTATGGGGAATACATATGGGATTAAAGTCTCTGTCTTCAGAACCACTTTTATGACCCTGTGATCTAAGTCTAATTCTAGCCTGTGTCCAGTCTACATTGAGAAGAGTCAAAATACAGGGATGATTCCCTCAGAACTTCCAAGAGAAGTCACACTCAGTTCAAACAAGGCTATCAAGTAACGTTCACTAACAGGAGAAAATAGTACAAAGAAAAGCTTGAAGATACAGACCTTCAGAAGGTCAAGTGATAACCTAGATATGAAATTTTGATAAGCTTTAACAGAAGGTAAACAGAAGTTGATTTCGATAAATGTGGAATCTGAAGCAGGCATATACGACTATGATCACTTTCAAAGTACAGTGTGTCTCTTTAGCAATTGAAGGGACAAGAGTCCTCAAAAATTGTTTGATCATGTGAAATGTTATTTAGAAAATAAATTCTCACTTCTGATTCTTTTTGTCATATATAGATGTACCTCAATACCCCAGATGAAAGAAAAGCCCTTTGCTTACTTCAGCATGCCAGGGTCTACATACAGATGAGGAAAACTGAAGAACCTTATTGAATAGTGAGGCCAAATATAAAAGCTATATTTAACAAATATAGAACACCATCTCACTATCAAAGAGTACTTCTCCCTAATAGACTGTGTCCTTCACTACACTAACCATGCACGCTCCCAGATTTAAATGTGATGTAGGAGCAGCACATACATGCTCTTCATGCAGGGTTCTGATGAAGCAAACAGCTGCCTCTGAAAGACCTCCCCAAAGGGAGACCCTCACTTAAATCCAGATCATCGTGCACCCAAGGACACACGAAAGACCTTCTTGATGCAATTGCAAAAGGTAGTTTAATGGTAAGGGCCCTCGGATCGAAACGTATCTCACACAGGAGATAGAGGATTTGACAAAGACCCCAAGAAATTTGGGATATTTATAGGCAGGGGATGGGGTGAGCGGGAACATTTGGTGCGGTTACACACAATTGGATATTTCAAACATCAGCAATTTGTGTAAGCAATCATTTGGACGGGCAGGATGACTAGTTATTTTTTGACCATGAAACTTCGGACCTCCCAGACAGCGGGGAGAGAAAGGTAAACACCAGATAGCCCATTACTCACTTGGGCTTATTTGGTCTTGTCTAGGCACGTCTTTGCATGCCTTTTCATTTCTTGGTCACCCTGCCCCTGGAGGGACTTAATATTTTTATTATGACTATATTTAATATGGTGTTGTTGGTCTTTGCTGACCATGAATTTTTGTTATGTGTTTCAAACTGCTTTCAAATTTTATTCTCACACTTCAAGTTATATCCTTTTGTGAAGGGCTATGGAATATTGTCCAACTCATAATAGATGCACATTTCACCTTACAAAACATAACTCATGTTAATAATGATGCTAAATTTAATTAAATCCTCAAAATTTAATTCTTCATATATTACACAGGATTGTAATAGAAGAGAATCAGTGGTTGAATCTAAACTTGTAATGGGTTGTCAATATTTCTCAATATTTTTTCACCAAACTACTGACCTTATATGGCTGCCTGTGGCCACGAATCAACTAGGTTCACCTGAAAGTGGGGCTGGGAATGAAAGGGGACAGAGGGTGAGAAGAGATGAAGCCAAGACAAAGTTCTCTGATCAAGGCTCTAAGCTTTAATGTTCAGCTCTCAATATAAAGGGGGAAGGCCCAACCCAAAACCCCTCCTGGTTTAAGCCGAAGATGGGTGGGATAATCCATAATCCATTCTTGGTCACGGCCAGAGATATCTCAAGGCAAGCCCAGGGGCAGTTCAGCTTCTATGTTCTGTGAAGCTCAGGTGGGCAACTCCACCTAGATCCTATCACTTGGTCTGTTGTAGTAAACAAGGTCTCTCAGGCCTGCTCAAGGCTCGGGGAAGGGCACAGCCTTACAGGAAGGCCAAAAATATCAGTCTTCTAACACCCAGTACAAAGCATGACATTGGTTTTTAGGTGGTACTTTTGTCTTTTTTTTCTTCCTATAATATGCATAATACCACCCTAATTATGTTCTTAACTACATCTTGAATAGAAATTATAATGGTCCTAACAGTCTGGCTTTTGTGTATTGTGGATGTTACCTGACTCGCCTGCCTAACAGAATCTTTCCGTGTGTGCTGCCTTCCATGACTGTCTTATTTTGAGAATCTTTGTCATCTCTTTTGTTTTATTTTGTCCCCTTAGAAGGACTCTTCTCTGAGGCATCATAACTTCTGCTCTTTCTATATCACCCCTTTGGTGAGTTTAGCAATGTAGAAGGATCTATTGCACAAACACGAAAAAGTACAGATATCCTCTCAAAGGGGACTACAGTGCCAGCCCAGTCATATTCATCTTGTCACAGCATCACTAGTGATGGATTCATGGAAAGACAGGAGAATTTGTGAGAAACCTGAAGAATGGGAAAGGCTAAACACAGGAATGTAAACACATTGACATTTTTCATACTGGGCAGCTGAGGGTGGTAGCTTTGCTGTGGGTCTTCTTTACTCTTGGGTGGTTGTTAGCCACCAAACAGTGAGGACAAAGGGAGCAGCCATGGCAATCTGGGTATAGACGGCTGTGAGTATTATAAAATTAACTCCAGAAACCAGCTCAGTGAGTCAATTCTACTTTATTGTTCCAGAAATAAGGTATATGAGGGCTTTTATGGGTAAAGGTGGAAAGGATTAATTGTTCATAATAGGATATCTAAGTATCATGTGGGCAGGGAAGCCAGAATGGAACTTGTGTGCTGAGTTTAAGTAGCTCCACACAGGGACATTCTTTTGATAAGGACAGCCACCTGTGTTCAGGGACATTGTCTAGATAAATTGAGACAGAGATATGGAAGTCCTTCTGATAAAGGGAGTCCTCCATTTTGAGCTGAGTTCCACTCAGATTTAGGGGACTGCGACCTTCACACAAGTTTCCAACAACCTTGATTCCTTAAACCATGGATCTTGGTGCTGAGAGGAACTGTACCAAATACTGGAAGCTGATATTAATTCTAAGACAGCTGTATCTTCAGCCTTTTACAAACTTTTTCCAAGAAAAGTTATGTTGACTCAGGTCACCTTGCTGCCAGTCTGTTGCTCCCCAGGAAATGACCTTGCTTTCTCCTTGACTGAACTTATTAAATTCTTTAGTTAAAAGGCTATACCACAACAGAGTTTTAAAGTTACCCATTGGAGTCATGTGATTAACTCTCCATTGCAGCAACAGAAAAAGGATTTGCATGTGAACCGTGTCTTCTGCCTTCAGACAAGAGCATGAGGAACAGGTTACTGTGTACACTGCACAGTGAAATAGGATAGGCAATAGCTACATCACAGATTAAAGTTTAAGGGAGTCAGCTGTATGGGACACTATTATAAAGAAAGACCTGATACAAGCAGGGTGAGTGATTTTGTAATTTCCCCAGATGTATTAATTTATGTATGTGAAGGAAAACAGACCAGATTGTGGGGGTATACAATTTGGGTAGGTTAGCTGGAGTCAGTGAATACTGAATTACCAACTAGGGGACTGTCCGGTCAAAATATGTGGAATGCACACTGATATAGTTAAGTCAGCTCAGAAACTTGAGACACAAACCGTTGGCTGTGCTGTGTTTGTTATCAGTAACACTGCACACAGGGGCAAGGTCAAACACTATCTTATTAATGCCATTCCCTCTACCAGGGAATGTCTGCTCTTTTTCAAAGTTAGTATACCTATGTGTTTTTTTCCAAATATATTTATCTTTTTAAAAAGTCAATTGTTGGTATTACTTTTTGAATTTCATTTTCTGTATATATCACTGCTATAATCTCTTATTTGTTTCTATTCTCCAAAGTTTCCTCATCATTAATAATTTTATTCCTTTTGCTCAGAGGCTTTAATATTTGTTTCTGTTTAGAGTAGTATCTTCTATATCTGAGACTTTGATCGTTGTATTCAGTTAAGACTTGCTTTGAAGATTTAATCCTGCCTCTGCTGCTCTATGCCTTCAAGTCAGTCACACACCTCCTTTCAGGCTGGGCCCTACTGCTCAGTGTGAAGGAAAAGACATTACTGAATGAGTGTCCTCTAAACTCTGTGACTTTTTTGTGAGAATTACAGATAAAGAGGGACCTGTGTAACAACTGAGTTTCATCGAACAACTTTGAAGCTGGTGTAGTCACAGCACAGAAAGGCTGTGGAGGAAAGTGGGAGCTTCCTGTTTTGACTGTAGTTGGCTTTAGCAATGAATAATCAGGTAATCAATTTTAGATGATCAGTAAAAGTCCAATCTGGCCATTTTGGGAAGTTTACAGATCAGGGCAATCAGGAATCTGGATGTGGAACTGAATTTATTTCTAAAAACCAAATTTCTGTAGTTACACGAGTTCACCCAGCACAGAAGATCTGTACAAACTGGTACCACTGTGCGTAACAGGATTGTTATGTTTTTGTCTCAAAGTGTACAATCTGAGAAAGAAAAAGCTATGAATACTATTTGGTATACTCTAATACCTATGTCTACTCCCTGAACAATATTGAACCATAAAGCCTGTTAAAACTTTTAAAATAATTTTTGGGATTATAATTAATCATTTTGAACTTTCTCATTTTTTCCTACTGATGAGTCTCAAACCCTGGGACAAATGATTGAGGTGCCTATTTAACAAATCAAAGCAGATGTGGCTGTCAGTTCCCCCTGACATTTCTAAGTTCCTACCTTTACAAGGTGTGCCTGGTAGAACTGCTCTCTACCCCAGGGGTTGGTCTGTCTGTTCTCAACTGCCCTTCCTTATGTAATTCGACCATTTTGTTACCTGGTCTTTTTTGTCTATCATTTACCCTCCTGACTGATAGGTTATTTTTTTCCCTGGTGATAGGTTATTTCTCTACCTTTGAAATAAGCCAATTGAATCCAGATTAGATTATATTAAATGCATGTTTACTGGGAAACTGCAGCAGAGAGAATTCACTGGTCCCAAGGACCTAGGCCAGGGAAGTCACTTTGGCAGGGGTGGCTTGAGAGGGAAGAGAAAGACAGAAAGGGTGTATACACAGAGAGAGAGGGGAAGGAAAAGAGCAAGAGAAGACCAAAATGTTTGGATTATATAGGAAAGAGCCTCTGGAAAAGGCAGCCCAGCCCCTGTGCTGGAAAGTTCAGGGTTGGGACCAGGTTATGCCAGATAGGAAGTGAGGGGTGTTGGGAAAACCTGGAGGCCAGATCTGTTTTGATATGTAAAATATACACCTCAGTCCCTTGTTTAGAACACTGACTTCTTGATCTGTCTCTCTTCTCTCCCCTCTTTTCTCTCCTTACTTGGCTTGGGTCATGCCCATTCTGAAATTTCCCAGATGCCCCTATGTCTTGCTATGCTCTCCTTTTTGTCTGTTAAAAAAATTTCTACTACACCATAACTAGAAGAAGCCATGTCTTTTCTTTTTCATTTCTTTTTTTCACTCACTTGCCGTTGACCACTTCTTGGTTTCAAATTAATGGCCAGTTTTTTTCTTTCATTGTTAGTGTTTGATTTGACAGAAGTTTGGCTACAGGACTTCCCAGCTATGAGGTAGAGATAGTTACACTGTATATTGAGTATGTAATGTAATGTGCATACAAAGGACCCTGTGCCTTGGAAGAGTAACAGGAAGTGCTATGGAAGACTGGAAAGTTCTACTAAAATACAAATCCCCCAGAATAGGGCTCTGTCTGTCCCTAGGGTGGAAGGGCAAACCTGGGAAGTCCTCAGCTGTCTGAGTCATTTGATCTCTGATCCCCTAGTACAGGAACTGGCTCTGTCCTGAGGCTCAGCTTGGTTGTCTAAACTAATGAGGGGCTCTGGGCAGGCCTAGCAATCAGGAGCACCAGGTTCTTTCCACGATTGTCCTGATGTAGATATAGAGAGAAGCAAGGGAGACCACAAGCCATGTCATGATGAGTATGGGAGCCACTGTCACCAGACCAGGAGGAGCATGTCTGCTGAGTCTTATCTGCTTGGACTGAGATAGCCTGTGGGTGAGACTGTGGTTCGGTTGGTCCATGTGTTGACTTGGGCAGAAGCCCTTGGCCTCTTACCCTACTTGAGTGTGAATTCCCTGGATGAGTGGGTGAAAGGGGGGATGGAATGAGATGTGAGAGTAAGACACTGAAGCTCTGGCAGTGGAAAGCTCTGGTGCTTATAATATCATTTTTTCAGTGTGCACACATAAACATTTTTTTTTTTTTTGGCATGCAGTAGGAAGACAGATTGGAAAACTGAAGGTCTGGTTTCTAGAACTTTTGAATGCATTTCTCATTCATTTTTGTGTCATAAATTTTATAGTTTTGAAAGTGGTATAAAGGAGGTAATGGGAATCATCCTTTAGTAAGACTTGATCAGAATCTTTTTACCTTTCCAATAACACCATCCACCTGGGCATGCTTCAGGGAAATTCAATTTCAGGGTACAAAAGGAATTTCTGAGATGCAGAGGTTTCCTGGGTGGGCATGGTGTTCAGCAAGTAGATAGGGTAACTTCTACATCTTATGCAGTGACCCGTGTGGCAGAAAGCAGACATTAGATTATTCTTCATGATTTTGTGTGTATGCTTCAGTGGAGCTGGGTTTGTCTGAAACCACAAGTGGGACCAAGAGGCTGCAGAACCATAGCCTACCTTTCTGATCATCTCTGTTCCCAAAGAGAGCTCTAGAACATGGGGCCTCTGCTTCAAAGATAGATTAGTAGTAGTTGGAGAGTCAGAAATATAACAGTTTAGGGGTCACTCTGAAGCACTTCTTTATGAGTTGTGAAGTCTGCATTTATTTAATTTCTATACCTGTACAACCATAGGTAACATTGGTCAAGTTCATATTCTTCCTGGTAGATTTTTCTTACTTCTTTGGATGAAAACTTGTGTTTATTTTTAGGGTTAATGATTTTGGCTTTTTTAGTCCTTGCCTTCATTTTTTCTCAAATACTGTACACATTCTTGACTGTGTAGCTTTGTGGTAAGTACAAAAGTCATGTTATATCAATGTGTGTACCAATCCTTAGTAATCTTACTGAAAGTTTTTCTGAGTTTTTGCACACGCTATATAGCTTTGTTATCAGTTCTCCTTTTATAATTATTAATTTTCTTTGGATTGTATTGAATTTATGCTGCAAATTGGACATAGCCAACATCTTATTTTTTGAAAATACATCATTTTCATAGTGTTTAATGTAGTATAATTTGTTTAGCAAATTACAGTGAGTGTATAAAACTGAAACTGAGAGGAAAAGTGTACAAAGCCATAGCAAAAGGACTTTAGTATAGAATTTAGTGGCACAGCATGTTGTTATGGTTACATAAAAGCTATCCCACCAAGTATGATTTAATTGAGAAGACAAAAAGTAAAATATTAAACATGGTTCAGAATTGAAAAATGAATCTCAACGTAAAATGCTATTGTTTATTAACATACAAAATAAAATTTGATGGCAGGCTTTGTGACTCTCCACAAGTATCAACTAAAAATTGTTAAAATCCTGTTCTTTGGTTATACTTAAGGTAAAATTGCATATATTTAGTGTATGTATCTGATGCATTTTGGACTTATCACCTATATCCATATAACGTCATTATCTGGAATTCACACATGATCTTCTGCACTCCTCAAAAGAAATTGGGTCACTTCTCCATCTCTTCCCTCTGTAGCACTCTAGGTTCTGCTTGACTCCACTCTACAGCTGCTGCTGTTCTTCCTGCTCATCCCATGGCACTGACATCTTCAATATACTGTGTTCTCTTGCTGCAACTAGTACTCATTGCTTTCCTCTTATACACTCCCTTCATGTTGCCAGGCCTTAGCTGCTCTCTATGACACATTCATGCCTTCAAAACCTGGGTGATTCTTACACAGGAAAAGTTAAGCTGCATCACAAGGTACAACCTTGGCTTTCTCTGGAACACAGCTTCTTTGTGCTCTCAGAAAACACTCCCCAGAAGATTTTACATCAGTGATGTTGCTTTCTTCTTCATCATCTCTAATTTCTTAGCTACAGCTAAGCCTCTTTTATTCTTGCCTCTAAAGCCAGAACCACATGGACAAAGTGGCTGAGCTCTGCATGAGTTTAGTTGGATGGAATCTTGCCATAACATCACCATTCCTTTAATACCACTGGATATCCTTGATCACGGGATTTAGCTTCATTCAACTTCCTGGTGAGCCTTTTCTCTTTGAACTTAACATTTTATATTTTTCCTTTCTGAGATTACTATGTTTGATCAAAACAACCATCACAAGAGTAAACACAGGCCAAAGGCTATACTGGGCATTCCTGTGTCTTCCTTTGTCAATACAATTATCATAAACCTCTTTACCTTAGCCTCAAGGATATTCTTCAGACAAGGGCAAAAGGCAGCAACATTCTTCAGCAAAAAATCATAAAAACTATATACAGAGTTCAAATTACCTTTAGTACGTGTTCCATATTCCTGCTAGGATGGCCCATTAAGTTCTACTTAATGCATGAACAAATCCAAAGTCTAAAAATTCACATTGCTTCAAACAATAACATGGTGAGGCCTATCATGTAATACTGAAGTCTGTGGTACCAACCTCTGTCTTAGAATTTCCATTTCTAAGAATAGACATTGACTAAGGCAACTCTAATAATGGCAAATATTTAAGTGAACCTGGCTTACAGTTTCAAATGTTTAGTCCATTACCATCTTATCAGGAAACATTGCAGCATGAAGGCAGTCATGATGCTGGAGAAGGAGCTAAGAGTTCTGCATCTTCATGAGAAGGCAGTCAGGAAGATTGTCTTCCAGTCAAATAGTAGGAGGGTCTCTTTTGTCCTGGCCTGAGCTCCAAAGACCACAACCTTAGGAATTCAGTTCCTTCAAAACAGTAATATCTACTGCAACAAAGCCAAACATCCTAATATTGCCACTTCTTAGGGTCAAGCATATTCAAATCACCAGTTTATTTCTACTATGAATTTTTTCATGCATTTAAAAATGATTAGGACATGCAAAGGCTTTAACACATTGATTACTTTCAGGTTTCTCTCTCATATGTGTTATTTTTGTATTCAGAGACTACTGTGGCACGTAAACAATTTTCCAGCATGAGTAAATTTACAAGATTTTTGTCCAGTGTATGTTCTTTTATGTCTTTGGACACTATAGTGATGTGCACAGGAGTTCTCACATTAACTACATTTGTAAGGTTTCTTTAACATGTGTATTCATTTAAGTATTTGGAGAGTACAGTGACATGGAAAGGCTTTACCACATTCATTACAAGCATAGGGCTTCTTTCCACTATGTGCTCATTAATGTATTTGGAAATGACTGTGACATGCAAAGGCTTTATCACACTGACTACATTCATAAGGTTTCTCTCCTGCATGCTTTCTTTTGTCTATTCGGAGATGACTGTGTCCTGGAAAGGCTTTACCTCATTCATGACATTCATGCAGTTTCTCTACAGTATGTGTTCTTTTTATGTATTGGGCAATGACTGTGACGTGCAAGGGCTTCACACACTGATTACATTCATAGGGTTACTCTCATAAATGTGTTCCATTATGTAGTTGCAGATAACTGTGAATTGCCAAGGTTTTACCACAGTGATTATGTTAATAAGGGTTCTCTCCAGAGTGAATTCTTTTGTGTATGTGTAAAGAACTATGACAGGCAAAGGCTTTAACACATTGATAACATTCATGTGGTGTAGCTGACAGTGGCCATGGATGAACTGGGTTCACCTGAAAGGGAGGCTGGAAATGAAAATGAGATAGAGGGGCAAGAGAAACATGGAGCCAAGACAAAGTTTTCTGATCAAGGATCAAAGTTTAATATTCAGCTCTTGTATATAAAGGGAAAGCCCACCTGAACCCATTCTTTGTTTCAGCTGTAAAGCTGACCCAGTGGGCAGTCTCTTCTTCAAAGTTCTTGCAGGAAGCTGCAAGTGTAAACAAAGCAGCTGGATTCACCTAGGTGTTAAGGTCCTGTAGAAAGTTGCAAGTGTAAACAAGGTCTGTTCAGACTGCTCAAGGCTGGAAAGGGCACAATTCTCCCTTTTTAGTTTTTTAAAGATGAACAGTGCCAATAGCTTGATGGGGGCACAAGATTTATTTGTTTTCCATTATCCTGTCTAGGATAAAGAGTGGCTGGACAACCGTGCCAGTCTTAGGTCGGTGTCTATATTGCTCTTTATTACCTGTTGTGGAAAACATACATAGCATTATTTATGTATGCCTCTGTCTTAGGTCTATAGGAGCTCAAGAACACTCTTACCCGTCTTTGAGTACCAGCCATCTACGACACACTCTTTTCCATACAGACCAAAGCCATATATGCATTCAGACCAAAGGACCTGTGAGCATGCACTCAATGAATTTCTTCATAGCGATGGATAACTGCCATGGCGAATAGCTGAGCTTGCTGAGAGTGATCCTGTGTGAAGGCAATCAATCTGTTTAAAATACAAGGTTCAAGGGTTAAAAGCAACAATATTATATATAATTAATGGCCCAAGCAGAGGGGAAAATAAAGTTGTAAGTGGGAATGTTCCAGGTATCTAATCCCACTGCTAATTGGCAAAGATCAAACACATAGTCTGGCCACCAGGTATATAATGGGTGGCTTTATGTATTGATAAAAAACACTTACTCTACAGTAAGAATGGAGACTATAAAACAGGTTAACTCAGGTGGCTAATAGGGATTTTGAGTCATCTTCATCATTAATATCATAACCACTAGGCTCAGGATCTGTATCCACTTGACGGACCAATCTTTCAGTCAGCTATTAGGCTTCATTTTCTTTTTGTAAACCCCCCCCCC
>JANHMN010000973.1:0-13857 GCA_030674055.1 Rhabdomys pumilio
TATGGATAGGAATTTTCTATAATTAACTGATCAGTTCTATGCTTATCCATACTAGCTGCTCAAGAAAAAAGGCAAGGGGTTGGTATCCTACACAATTGTGAGACTTGTCTTCAGGTAACTAGAGTTACCTGTGTACAGTTTTGACCTGTTACTCTGCTTAAGTGTCTGGTATTGCTGATAGAAATAAATAGGGAAATTTCTCTTTTAGTTTACAGGAACAGCGTTTTTAGTTCAGGATATTTTGCATAGAAAATGGTTGCAGGATTATGTGGAAGATAAGTCTATTCACCTCAGGAAGAATAGTGTCAGGATCTCAAGTTTGTGGAACTTCCCCCTAGGGGTAACATTCAACACTAGGCCTTCAAATGTGACACTCAGGCCAGAACTATGATAGATTCTGGTGAGGGCAGGTGTGTGGCAGAACACAGACCCTTCTGTGGTTTTCCCCTCTTTGATGGAGTCTTTTATTTTCCTGACCTTGATAAGCCTGTTCTTTTTATAGGCCAGAGGAAACTAACATATTGTGTTTTTTGGTACAGGTACCAAAACTAAAAACCTAGAGTTACTGATTCCTAAAACAGAGATATGTGATGTCTTGGAGAAGCCCCCTATGATTTTAGGACGAATCCATAAAGATGGCCTTCAAGGACCTGAGTTAGAAGAATCTTGTGAAAAGGGAAATGTGCTAAAAAGGCCGAGAATAAGGCGGGAAAAGGGAGATTTGAGAAAAATAACAGCAAAAGACTGTCTATTGTCTGAAAGCTTCCAAGATGAGGAAGAAGAGAAATCTAAGAAGTCTAGGGGGAAATACAGACTTAGCTCTGCTCCTGATAAAAACCAGAAGACACAGCCTGGGCAGAAGCCATTCACCTGTAGTGAGTGTGGAAAAGGCTTCAGTCAGAGTGCAAACCTTGTTGTGCATCAGCGGATTCACACTGGGGAGAAGCCTTTTGCCTGTCACGAGTGTGGGAAGGCTTTCATTCAGAGTGCCAACCTAGTTGTGCATCAGAGGATCCACACTGGACAGAAGCCCTATGTCTGTGCAAAATGTGGGAAGGCTTTCACTCAGAGTTCAAATCTGACTGTCCATCAGAAAATCCACTCCTTAGAAAAAACCTTTAAGTGTGGTGAATGTGAGAAAGCCTTCAGTTACAGCTCGCAACTTGCTCGGCACCAGAAAGTCCATATAACTGAGAAATGCTATGAATGCAATGAATGTGGAAAAACATTCACTCGGAGCTCCAACCTCATTGTCCATCAGAGGATCCACACTGGGGAGAAGCCTTTCGCCTGCAGTGACTGTGGCAAAGCCTTTACCCAGAGTGCAAATCTTATTGTGCATCAGCGAAGCCACACTGGTGAGAAGCCATATGAGTGTAAAGACTGTGGGAAAGCCTTCAGTTGTTTTTCTCACCTTATTGTGCACCAGAGAATTCACACTGCAGAGAAACCTTATGACTGCAGCGAATGTGGAAAAGCCTTCAGTCAGCTATCTTGCCTTATTGTCCACCAGAGGATTCATAGTGGAGATCTCCCTTATGTGTGTAATGAGTGTGGGAAGGCTTTCACTTGTAGTTCATACTTACTCATTCATCAAAGAATTCATAATGGGGAAAAACCTTATTCATGTAATGAATGTGGGAAGGCCTTTAGACAGAGGTCGAGCCTCACTGTCCACCAGCGAACCCATACGGGAGAGAAGCCCTACGAGTGTGCAAAGTGTGATGCAGCTTTTATTTCTAACTCACACCTCATGCGACATCACAGAACCCATCTTGTTGAATAGCAAGGAAGAGGACGATGCCCTGCTCATGGTCATTACCTACTGCTCCTAATAGTAGGCACCTCTGTTCTTTATTCTTCCTTTGCCAAAGCGAGGACTATACCCTGTAAAGTTGTTTACTCGAAGGTAATAAAACACACATTTCAGAGGCTAATTTAAAGAAAATAAAACTTAAAACACCTAAGAGCCAAGGACTTTGTTTTAACTGTATGTATCCTAAGTAGTCATGTTTTCTAAACAGAATGAGGGTTTTTCCTCCCAAGCATATATGTACTGGTCTTAATCCTGCTAAGTTTCTAAGATCAGATGACATCATGCATTGTAAGTGGTGTGGGAGCAGATGGATTGTGACTTTTATAGGAATGGGCCCTTTAAATTTATTTATTTATTCGTATGCAAGTATGAATTGAACTTATTTGGAGAAAGTGTTTTGCTCAGTATTTACTTCTTTAAAATTATGAGTTGATTGACCTTTGATCCTGTCCAAATCACATGAGCTAGTGAATTTCTATACTGATACATCTATTTATTACCCAGCTAATAACAACTCTTCCCAATTCAGTTATAACCCTCCGGTCTGTAACTGTTTTCCTAACGTTTTTAGTAGGGGAGAAGCGGCTGCCCTTGCCAAAGCTGTCATAGGTATTCCTGCTGTGTTGAGTCATCCCCCTCTTCCTTGGCTGGTCCTGCAAAAGCTGTTTGAAAATGCCAAAGCCCCACTTCCAGAGTTGCTGGAATGTGAAAGAACTTTTTGCCAGACCTGTTGATAAGCATTAAGAGTAAAGCCAGGATGCTGCTGAAATGGTAAGTGCTATGTGCACAAGCCTGAAGACCTTAGCATTCAAGTAAAAGGTTGACATGGTATGAGACTGGAGAGCTCAGTTGTTAAGAGCACAAGGCTGTTGTGGAGGACCCAGGTTTAGCTCCCAGCACTCACATTTGACTCAACCACTTTAACTCCAGTTTCAACAGATCTGACATCCTCTTCTTGCTTCCTCATGCTCTGGGCACAGACATGGTACTCATTCATACATGCAGAGCAAGCAGAATAAAACTAGAAAATCTTAAAACAAAAAGGTGGACATAGTGATACACATCTGTAACCCCAGCACAGAGGTAGGAGAGAGTGGAGAATAGGGTGAGATAGCTGGATCCCTGAAGATCATTAGCCAGCCTGACTGGTCTAATCAGTCAGCCTGTTCAATATGAGATACTGTCTCCAGAGAGGTAGAGATCAATCAATGGAATCTCTTAAAATTGACCTCTGGCCCTACACATACTTGAGTGTACAAAGAGTAGAACCAGAAAAATCATCCCACTCTTAAATGAGGGTAATAGTTGTAGGGTAAAACACTACTGCAAAGCATGAAGTCATATACAGATATTCTGGCAGCACACCGTTTTACTCCCAAGTTAATCTCCTGGTTTGGGAAGAGGTATCCTTGGGCATTTGTTCCTTCCTTGGTGATTTGTCTGTCCCACATCTATCATTTCTCCACTAGCCCCTGGTTTCTCCCTTCCCTAAGCTTCCTGTGATTGTAACTCCTTTGGGAAACTTAGAAGTTATGAAAGTTCTTTCTAAGGACTGCATATTGTAGCTCATTAGTAGGTCATACTAGCTATCTGATTTTTCCCCCTTCCCTTCTCCCTCTTTCTCCAGCCCCACTCGTACTGGCCCCAAGGTTTTTATTTATTTATTATATGTAAGTACACTGTAGCTGTCTTCAGACACCCCATAAGAGAGCATCAGATCTCATTACAGATGGTTGTGAGCCATCATATGGTTGCTTGGATTTAAACTTATGACTTCGGGAAGAGCAGTCAGTGCTCTTAACTGCTGAGCCATCTCACCAGCCCTATCTGATTTTCTTAAGGCTACCATGTAGTGCTGGGAATTTAACTCTGGTCTCCTGAAAATGCTCATGACATTTTTTCATAGGGGAGGCAAGATTATAGTCTTTCAGGAGTCTTACCCGGATACATGCTTCTTTAGATTGCCTCCCTTGCCAAATGGTGCCATTTCATCTCTTATTAAGATGTTTGGAAAGTCCTTGTCTCAGCTTAGATTCTGTAAGTGGTCTAAGAATATTCCTATTGCTTGGAAAACAAAAAATAAACAACAACAAAAACATTAATTCTCAAGACATAGGCAATTGCTCTCATGAGGTAAACAATCTTCTACGTTCTACTATTCCTAAAATCTAAAGATTAGAACAATCTAATCGAGCAGCAGTGCTGTATGCCTTTAATCCCAGAACTTAGTAGGAAGAGGCAGGCAGATTTCTGAGTTTGAGGCCAGCCTGGTCAACAGAGCGTGTTCCAGGACAGCCAGGGCTACACAGAGAAACCCTGACTTGAAAACCAAAATAAAAAAATAAGAACAATAATTATGCTTGTTGCAAACAGCTCTGCTCTACCTAGCTTGAGACAAAAGACTTAACAAAAAATGTTGCGGCTTGCTCCGCTCTTCGGGTCAGGGTCTAGAGGGAGAAACATAAGGGGAAGAGACAATAGGAATGGAGACAAGACATAGGTTCTGATCCAGTCTCAAGTCTAGTGTTTCATTGAAGGGAAATCTGGGGTATTTTGCCACACCCCTTGTAGGCAAGTGGATATGACGTAAGCCTTGGAGGCGTGGCTAGCACGTGCGCCTTATAGGCATGGATAGCTGCTTTCTAGACGCTTTCTGTTAAAAGTTGGCTCCCAACAGGTCCCCTTTTTAATTATTTTTTCAAAAGGGAAGGCTGGGAAAACTTACTGAAACCGTGCCTGTCTTAGGTTGGAACAAAGGGCCCAAGCTTCCCTTTCCCTTTCTTGGATACTCAACAGCCATTGGTTGAGCTCCTGTCTTAGGATGTTGAGGCTTCCCTTCTTTTAGGGGCAAGGGTCTCGATATGTTCTCTTACCTGTCATTGACTATCTGGCTTAGCGCATAAGTTAGTGGTTAATCCTCGTCAGTCTTGATGACAGAGGTTTCAGAGTCCCCTACTTCCAGCTTGTAATAATGGACCTGTATGGGTTTCATTTGAATAGCATCTATCTGTTGCCGTACATAAGCCATCAGTCTGTTGAACAGCATAAACCCAAGAGACGAGACTTAATGCCTAATTAGTCGGTATAACAGCAACACTCTTTTTAAAGGGCAACACACAGAAATACAGAACTGATCATAGCTTTGATATTAACAAAACAAGTAAAGAAATTCCCTGTCCCTGTTCAATCACTCTCAAACCCAAAAAACAACTATAATAACTGTGGTAGTTGGTTTAAACAATGTACCCCACTAAATTATAGGTCAGGAAATCAAGAGTCCAATAGAGCCACCCTGGAGATTCAGGTGGTGATGTCTCCTTCAGCATTGAGAACTTCCCAAGTCAGGTTTGCTTGTTGATCTGTTCCCGTTTGAAGGCAATTGTGAAGCATCTTCATATTTCCTTCCTATTTCCTGCAAAGAAAAAATACACTTTTCAGGGGTTTTCTCCTCCCTGGATTTGTTATTGTCTATTTGTTTAATCAGTCTTTCTGGCAGCGAATGTGCAGCATCTGCAGTTTGGGAATATATGCAAACAGAACCTCTTCCCCAGATAAGCACTGGATCTGGTCCATTCCAGGTTCTCGTTAATGGGTCTTTCCAGAGGACTGTTGCAAAATCCATTTTGGTATCAGGATGCCTGAATCTATCTGCAGTAGATTTTCCTTCAGAATCCTCTCTTCTAAATGTCCTGCTTGTAATTGTTTCCGCACTAGCAACTAGGCAGCTTGTAATTTTTCAGTGGTTAGGGACCACTGATCCACCCAGACGGGCGAGTTCCCCTTCCAGGTGATGGGATCCGCACATCGCCCTAGGGGTGCAGATGTATCAGTATCCATCATCAAAAATACCCCAAGCCTCTTCTTTCATTGTTACCATAAACCTCAATAGGATGAGTAATTCCATCTTCACATTTTCCTAATCCTTTCCCTGGGGAAAATCCAGAGTTTATCATTTGAGCTGTAATTACTTCATTAGGACTGCACATACTCAACCCCAACTGGGATAACAGATCTCGGCCCCAGAGATTAATAGGAAGGCCCAGGATGACATTGGGTTGTATATTCCCTGTATGTCCTTCTTTATCTTTCCACGTCAGCACCTTAGAGCTTTGCTGTGGATTTCGACTGGGCCAATACCCCTTAAGTTGGCTAAGGTTGGGTTCAGAGGCCAGGTAGCAGGCCAATCACTATGTTTTAGGATAGTCACATCAGCTCCTGTATCAACCAAGCCTTGGAATGCCTTTCCATCAAGCCAAATTGTCATCATAGGTTTTTGTTTAACTATGGCCTGTACCCAATATGCATCAGAGGAACCAAAGCCTTGATCCCCTCTTTTAGGATTCTTATACTTGTGATGAGTAGGGTACAATGGAAGTAACAATAGTTGAGCTATCCTCTTTCCTGTAGAAATGGTGACTATATTCTGAATTGCCTGTGCCGTTACCTTAATCTCACCCTGATAATCATTATAACTCCAGGAAAAATTTGTAGTCCCTGCATAGTAGTACTGCTTCTTCCCACTATCAGGCCAAACACATTTGGATACAGTGGTCCAAACACTCCAGTGGGTAAGGCCTGAGGTCCCATTTCTGGGGTTAATACTGTGTGGGTGGCAGAACTGAGGTCTAGTCCTGCTCTTCCTGGTGTTGCTCGACTAAGTTTAGAAAGGGATTGGTGTTTGCTGATATGACACTGACTGCTCCGTAAGCCTGTTTTGGCTTGTGTTAGTTCGGGGCCTGGAGCTGGCCCCTGTTCCCATTTCCCTGATTATGGGAAAAGGTGTTTCCTTGTGCGTCTCTTTTGGACCTACATTCCCTAGCCCAATGCCTTCCACGTTTACAACGTGGGCAGAGCCCAGGCTGTTTGCTGGGCTGTCTGTGGGTTAACTCATTTTCTGCCTTGCAATCTCTTGCAAAGTGTCTAGGCTTGCCACATTTAAAACATGCCTTTTTATCTCTTCTTGCCAAAAATTCTCTTACTGATTGTCCTTGCATGGCAGCAGCCATAGCTAAGCCCTGTTGGTAGGAGGGACCTATGTCAGAACAGAGTCTGATATACCCCGTAAGGTCTGTTTTTTTCCTATAGGGTCTAATGGCTGCTTGACAGGCAGAATTGGCATTTTCATATGCAGATTGTTTCACATAATCTACACCTGCCTCTGCATTACCAAAAATCCTCCCTGCTGTTGTCACTAATCGATGAACAAAGTCAGAAAATCGCTCATCAGGCCCTTGCCTGACTGTTGTTAAAGATGCACCAGGGTCTCCCTTTACCAGGAGTTCATGCCAAGCCTTCATGGCTGCATTTTGAATTTGAGCATATAAACCTGGGTCATATTGCATCTGGTTACCACTAGAAGCAAATTGCCCTTCTCCTACTAAGGCATCAAAGGACCAACCATTGCCTGCCTGAATGTTTCTACTAGCTGTCTCTTTACAATCCTCATGATATTCTGATTTCCAAATAAGATAGTCACCACCACTAAGAACTGCTCTCACTAACATATTCCAATCACTAGGAGTCAGCCACTCCTCTGCTAGAGACTCTAAAATTGCAAGAGTAAAGGGAGCGGTGGCACCGTATTGAGATATGGCATTTTTTAATTCTTTAATAATCTGAAAATTAAACCCTGTGTGATGTCTCCAAGCAACCCCTTGAGCATCTCTGGTCTCTGATATAGTGAAAGCCTCAGCGTCTCCCTTCTCTGGCTGATCTGTAGCTGAACTAAAACTAGAGGATAGGGACTGCTTTTGGACACCGGGTTGAGGATTTTCATCTGGAGGATTTTTGCAGTTTGCCTCTTGAGACTTCTTCCCTGTCCTTAATTTTTGTAGCTGATTAATTAAGTCCTGGTACTCTTTTTCCAACTCTATTAGTTGTTTAAGAATAGAAATTTTATCCTGTAACTCCTTTCTGGGATCTATAACCACTGTGTCTACAATGGGAGCCTCTGGAAGTGGATACATACGTTTCTTTTTATTTTGAACATGAAAGACAGCATTCAAACAGCAGAAACAAAAGCAGGCAATTATCACACGTGAGCAGCAAACAACAAAACAAAAACAGAGAGTTAAGTTCAGGCTGACTTATTATTTCTTGCCCCATTTTCATTATACCTTTCTCAAAGCTGCAGATTCCTGGCAATCAGCAGATCCTTCTAAAGTCCTAACTGGGTCTCTTGTTCCTAAGGTCCTAAAGGCCTCCTTGCAGTTTTCACAGGGCACTGAAACTTTGTAACGTCTTTGTAGGCCCTCAGACCCACTCAGCTTTCAATACAAGCTGGTGGTGCAGCCTAGAAGGCTGCCTAGTCGTATTCAGAGATTAGGGTGCAATGAACTTTTATCTCAAGTTATTTAAGTCCTAAGTGAACTACTCTCTTCCCCAGCTATGAGATCCCTTACAACCTGCGGTTTTCTAAGCCACGATCTCCTCCTCCTTCTTGTCCTTCCACCGATCTCTCCAAAGGCTCCACGTCCTATGTCACCTCTCTGGGTCTCTGTTCCCTCTGCCTCTCGTTGAGCACCAAAAATGTTGCAACGGGCTCAGCTCTACCTGGCTTGAGACAAAAGACTTAACAAAAAATGTTGCGGCTTGCTCCGGTTTCGGGTCAGGTTCTAGAGGGAGAGAGATAAGGGGATAAGGGGATAAGGGGAAAAGACGCTAGGAATAGAGACAGGACAGAGGTTCTGATCCAGTCTGAAGTCTAGTCTTTTATTGAAGGGAAATCTGGGGCATTTATACACTTTTGCCACGCCCTTTGTAGGGGCATGGATATGACGTAAGCATTGGAGGCGTGGCTAGCATGTGCACCTTACAGGCATGGATAGCTGCTTTCTAGCCGCTTTCTGTTAAAAGTAGGCTCCCAACATTTGCTTTCAGCATTCCTTAAGTCAAGTGTCAGACTTCTGATTAAGAAACCTGACTTAGCTGGATGTGGTCGCACATACCATTAATCCCAACACTAGTGGCCCAGAGGAAGGTGGATTGAGGCCAACTTGGTCTACATAGTGAGTCCCAAGACAGTGAGACCCTGCCTTGAAAAACAAAACAAACAAGAAACCTGACTTAAAATTTACTTATAAGTCTGTGTCAGGCTTTATCCAAGGGTTATACAGCAGTTACATTTTAATGCACAGTTCAATGGTTAGTGCAGTTAAAACTGACCTGGGTGTTAGTTTCTTAACCATACTTGGAAGTCTATGCTGATATGGTCAGACAACCAGTATTTGGCCACTACCACCAAGTCAGCTCAGTCCCAGAAACTACGAACACTCTCAAAAGTCCCTACAGCTTTGGTAAGTTATCTGTCCTCTTAGTCAGAGAAGCCATGAGAAGCCAGTGCCAGAGGTTGGAGTCTAACCAGTGTACATACTGCAAAGGAGAAAGACAAAACAGGAGGAAATGCTCTTAGTACTTCCAAAAGATGCAACGTGGTCAGCAAAGACCACAACTCACCTCAGCAGATGGCACAGCTGGTAAAATGCCAAAGGAAACCAGTGTCTGTCCCATCTCTGGAATCAGAGGGTTGTATTTGAAACTGGCCTTAATAACAACAAATGGTTAATTCTAACCACCTACATGGTCTTAAACACCTAGCAAGAAAGCACGAGCAAATTGAAAACTAGTAACAAAACCCTAACCTTTTAAAAAAGGGATCTGCAATTAGTCCAGCTTTACAGGCCTTTGCATGAGTCGCTGACATACTAGGTAAGTATTCACAGGCTTATGGGTTGTAATCAGATTTAAAAACTGCCCAATGTCCCTCCTAATTGTAAGCAAAATGTTTGTATACTGTTGATAATTCTAATTTCTCCTTTGCTTTACAAGACCTAAAAAACAGACTGAGGCCCCTGCCAAATATGACCATTGGAAAGTATAACTTTTTTTTTTTTTAAGATGTCTTTATTTTATGTACATGAGAATACTGTAGCTGTCTTCAGACACACCAGAAGAGGGCATTGGATTCCATTACAGATGGTTGTGAGCCACCATGTGGCTGCTGAGAATTAAACTCAGGACCTCTAGAAGAGCAGTCAGTGCTCTTAAACCACTGAGCCATCTCTCCAGCCACATGTATATATTTTTAAGATTTATTTCTGTTCATTGTGGTTTGCCTGTGTGTGTGTCTGTGAAGGTGTCAGATCTCCTGGAATTGGAGCTACAGACAGTTGTGAGCTGCTACATGAGTGCTAGGAATTGAACCCAGGGCTTCTGGAAGAGCAACCAGTGCTCTTAACTGCTAAGCCATACTCTAGCTCCCCCCACCTGTTCCCCGCCCCCTTCCTTTCCTCCATGAGAAAGGGTTTCTCCATTCAACAGAACATTATCTCTGGCCTTGAACTCACTGAGTTCTGCCTGCTTCTTCTTTCAGAGTGCTGGGATTAAATGTGTGCACTCAACATGTGCACCACCATGCCAGGCTTCCTTTTTTCCTTTTATCTGTTTTCCTTTCAGATGTTGGCCAGGCCCTGAGCATGTGCTCCCTGTGGGATGGACTTTTTCACTGTTTCTTGGAAATTCCAGTTTTGTTTTGCTTTTTTTTTTCCAGTGTGGCTGCCTGTGGCCCTCCATTGCAAACAGCATGGCTTTCTCTTTTCCTCTCGTTCATTTACTTTGTCCTGGCAGCTGTTGAGATTTATAGCTTACTGGTCCATTGTTTTTGTTTTCTTCTATGCTCTCATAACATTGTTCTCAAGTTTCTTTCTGAGTCTGTTTCCAAATGCTTTTATTAATGTGACTGAAACTCCCAAAGGGAACCTCAGTTTTCCCAGTAACGGCCCTCCCACAAAATCAATGAGTGTAATTTAAAACTAATATTAATTCCTTAAGGAGATGAATCCTCTCTGATTCCAGACTACACCTTAGGCTTCTTCCCTGAAAAAGATAAAGATTAACCTGAGTAAACAGGAAATGCAAAGCAAGCAGCTTCCAAAACTACAGAAATGACAGAACCTGCTGGCTGCCTGGATAATCACCCGATTCCTCTGTATTGCTGGACCATCTTCAGCCTACTGGCCCAGAATCCCTGACAGGTTTATCTGTGAAGCAGGAATATTGAAGCACTTGCTTAGCTTGTCTTTGCAAAATTCAGCATTTTGACTTCCTGCATGTCCCGCTTATCCATGCTTTAGACAACATGATGTCAGCAGTTGAGGAAGGGGCAGTTTTTTGCCCAGAGGCTAGCTTGCCACATTTTAATCAAACTCCATATAAATGTTCTTCCATGCCCATCATCATCTTTGAAGCTGAGTATAGGGGTGCTTCCAGGAGCTGATGTGTCTCACAGTCACAAAACAACCTTTTATTTTAAAACATCTTAAATGCCATATTCTGTAGATCTCTGAAGTATTTAAAGACCATACATCTATCTAAGGTACATATGAATAGGCAAATGTCACTTGTTTCTAGCTATTTCCTATCTGATTAAATTTGAAAATACCTATAGGAAGCAAAATAAAGCTTAGTTTTGTAATAAGCTAAACTAGTACCTAACAAGACTACAAGTTTGATTGACTGACCACTAACTTGCATTTCCAAAGTATCCTAAACACTTTGTAATAAATTTCGAGAACTAGAACTTTATATTACATTTTTAAGTGAGTTGAAACATATATACAGTATGTTGTAGCAAAATATAATCTTAAATTTCTATCAATATACAATAATCCAAGATTAAAATAAAACATTTGGCTTGTTGCTGCTCTTTAGTTTAAAAGTAGATTCAATAATCTCCCCTTAAACCTATTATTCCTGTATCCCCCCCTTTTTCACTTCATCCCCTCTCCTCTTTCCCCCTAACACTGGTTAGAAAAGGATAGAAGAGAGAGATTTGTGAATATAAACTCCTTTACTTTGTTTTCCTGACCAAGACCATTATCAACATGTGACCAAGCTCCTCCCCTCCCCTAAAATCCATCACCCATTGATTGACCAAAAAAATTACCTATCCCAGATCTTGGAAGTATGTCTTTCTCTTAGAAATGCTTTCTGCTTTCTGGGGACAATGGCATCTTGGGGGCCCTAAGAAAATTGTGATGATGGCCAAGTCCTGGGAGAGCTAGCTGTATCATTTTGTTGTCCAGTCTCTGTGTGACAGGAAAGTGCAGGGCTTAAACTTAGGAAAGCACTATATAATCTATCTCTGGGAACCTTTCTTACCCCTTTTCGTTTATTAATCACAACTTTCTTTTATTAATCACAACTTGCTTTTTTTTTTTTTTTTTTTTGGTTTTTTTCAAGTCAGGGTTTCTCTGTGTAGTCCTGACTGTCCTGGAACTCACTCGGTAGACCAGGCTGGCATCAAACTTAGAAATCTGCCTGCCTTTGCCTCCCAAGCGCTGGGATTAAAGGCGTGTGCCACCATTGCCCAGCCGACCCCTAAGTCTTAATGGGGAAAAAAACTCATGACCTCTCTTACAGAGAAGTTGAAGAAACTTCACCTAGATTTTCAAAGTGTAGAAAAAAAATCTCAATTCTAATTAAAACTTAGTCTGTACCAGATCATTTATTGTGACTCTGGAAAGAGGCTTTGGAGCACTTTAAGACCGAAGAAACTGAGTTTGTCTCATAAAAAGCTAATGGTGAAGTTGTGAATGATAGAAAAATAAGTTTTTTATCTTAAAAACTGGGCATTGTTTCTAAACATGTACATCAAACATTTTTAAAGATGGTGTAGGCGCTACAGAAAACCTATATAAAAGTGTGATCCAGAGTTATGAGATACAGAAGTGAGTGGAAAGAGTCTGCTGCCTGAGAACAACCTGGGAAGAGCACTAGATTTACAGTCAGAAGACATGAATTTGGAGTCTGGATTTCCCCTGTACTATGTGATGTCATTGATGGCCTCAAACTTGTGGTGACCAGTCACGGCCTCTAGAGAGCTGGGCTCACAGATGTGAGCCACTAGTCCTTGGCTCGATGCCCTGTAATCATTTAAGATTTACCCACTGAGGGACCTGAGAGAAGGGTGCCGTCTTCCTCCAGGCTTACCATTTCAAACACACAAAACTAAATAGCTGTAACTGGAGTGTTATGAACTCATTTAGGGACAGAGAGCAATTTTGAAATATTTGTGAGTTTTGTTATTGTTAGATTTGATTTTTGTTTGGGGACCCACTCTCTAGGTCGCCCTGGCTGAGCTGGAACTCACTGTGTAGATCAGGCTGGCCTTCAGAGCAGAGATCCACTAGATTTGGCCTCTTGTGTGCTGGTGTGCACCACCACTCCTAACGGTTTTGAAATCTTTTAAGACAGTTGAATACATCTGAATATGAATGGTTGTTAATTTTTCTTATTGGCAATAATGGTGGTGTACTTGGAATAAAGCGTTTTAATGTTTATAATTTACAAAATTGACCTTAATTATACATGAGAATTAAGGCAAATAATGTCGAGATGAAGAACAGGGGTATCCTCTGTCCCATTCCGTCAACCTTTCTGTACCATTTAATATTTTGAAGATGAAAACGTTGAGGGAATTTTCTGCAATGGTCAGCTATGGTAGGTTCTCAGCTTGGGAGAATGCTTCTGCCTCCTGGCTAATGCCCTGCCCGTCCTGGGCACCGAGGCGGACGACCCCCGTGGATTCCTAGAGAGGCCGGCCTGCCTGGGGAGCCGGAAGCCCGGCGCGAGGCACTTCCTGTCCGGTCATTGTTCTGGGCCCGGCTGCAGCCGAGACACTCAGAAGTCTTAGTCCACGGAGCTGGCGTCGGCCGGGTTGGGCCTCAGTGGCGAGCCGGTCGCGGCGGACGGCGAGAGGCGCGGGACTGCCCTCCACCGACCATCACCGACCATCGCGGGGCCGGGAGGTAGCTCGGGACGGCGGGCCTGCTGGCGGGGATGGAGGAGGGCGGCCTGTGCAGATGGCTCCCGCCTGCTGGGGCGAGGGGCCCGCGGGAGTCTGGCCAGAAGACACCAGCACATGGTGGAACGAGTCTCAGAGGATCTCCAGCCAGGGAGACTTAACCCCGTCACAGTAGAATAACCCGCCAGAAGTACTCTTTGAGGCTGTGGTGAAAAGCGTGGCATTACTTAAGAATTTC
>JANHMN010000974.1:0-13851 GCA_030674055.1 Rhabdomys pumilio
ACTATGACTCTGTGCAACCTAAGATGTCCACCTGCAGTGCGCTCAAGACCTGAGAAACTGTGCTTCAATAGTCAGGCTAGCCAAACACTGTGTGGCTGGCCCTGTCCTCCTGTCAGCTGGATCCTGCTCACTCACAGGTCTCTCCTGGGACCAGAAGCACACAGGAGCCCCCAGTTCCCTCTGTACATCCAGAATAGAGCAGCTCCCAGGTAGGTCTGCAGCCAGGTTGAGACAGGCACAGGGATGTGCAGAAGGAAACCTCAAATGAATTCCACTTGAAGGCAGGAGAGCACTGAGAATGCCAAGTGCCAGGCTGCATGGGAGTTCTCCCTCTGCTGTTTTTGAGTCAAAACCTCCAACCAGATACCACCAGCCACCAAAATCATGGCCAAGCACTGGGGTTTCCATTGGCCAGAGTTGGGTGTCCATGCAGGACACTGGGAATGCCTAAGGTATAATTTTGTATGTTGTTGCATGGTGTGTGTGTGTGTGTGTGTGTGTGTGTGTGTGTGTGTGTGTACAGGAGTTCAAACAGGAGAATGCTCCTGCAATTCTGTGTGTGCATGCTTTCTCCATCCTATAATGTTCGGGATTATGGATGTTGGTGAATTCCTGTCAGGAGAACAGGAGGTAGTTCATGGTGGAGGTGTAAGTATCACACAGCACAGGCACTTCTCAACTGCAAGGCACTTGTCAGTCACTGAAGGGTCCAGCAGGAGGGTGGCAAGCAGTAAGAGGCTTGAGCAGGTACTTGCAATGGATCCTATGAGAGCTATAATTACACACTATGGCAATCTGGATCCTAGAGGCAGAGCACCAGAATCAAATGCCTGGATTTGAGGACCAGGAGCTGTATCTGCCAACTCAGTGCCCAGCCAGAACACTGGGACTTGGCAAGGCCCAGAGATTGATGCAGCCTGTGGCTGCTTGACCCCACCCACACAAAGGTGCCCTAAGCTGAAGGCCAGTTACTTTGTTGGGGATGCAGACTCCTCTGTCCCTGGTTACACTCTAACAAGTTTCCAAGTCAAGTCACCTAGAAAGAAGGCTCTCCCAGGATGATCCTCAGCTGGTAGGGCAGCCAGGTGATGGTATCAACGCTCAGAAAACAGGGTAATGAGAACAGAGACCACAGGGGTTGGGGGGACGAACTAACCTTCTCCATTGGCATTAGTTCCAACATTGGCTTCCCACATAGCAGCAGGAGGCCTTGCACTGGACCCAGGGCAATGGATGTGCTGCTCTGTGTGTCCCTGAGGTCATCAGTTTCTCTGGTGTGAGCCCGGAGTGCACTGTGAAGTGAAAAGAAGCCCCCTCCCACACTCTGAAAAAAATTGTCTACTTAACCATGCACACAGGTTGGTATCTCAGTACCCATCAATTTGAGTTTGGGTGGATGCTGCCCACAAAGTCATACAGTCATCTGTCCGCCTCAGAGGCCAAGAGTGGCTGGCCGCCCACTTCCACGATTTCACCTGCAGGTCATGAAACATGTTGAACTGAGGACAATGACATATCAAAAGAAGAAATGAATATTCCATCTGAACCTGCCCACTTGAAAATCAAGCTCTGGCCTTGGGCCCCCAGTTCTAAGCACATGCTAAGTAAGTATCTGCAGGCAACTTACCAGGAAACCAAGCAACCATTATGAGTTAATTCCAGCTCCCTCACAATCTCTCTCCTCTCTCTAACCCTCCATCTCACCTCCACCACACCCCAGCATTTCACCAACCACCATGCAGCCCTCAGGGGACACTTTGCTCTCCTTTCTTCCTCCAAAGTTTTCAAGTCACTCTCACCATGGATCTTTCTTTTTATATTCTAGAACACACTCAACCATTTTCCTAAGCAGGGGCTAGGCACCCACGCAAATCAAATATCTCTGAAGGGATTTAAGTGGACCCAAGATAACAGGCACCTAGACACAAAGCTCAATGAGCATGTCCCTCAAGGATCCCTGGACTGAAAGGGTTAAAATTTTTAAAATCCTCTAGTAGGCTGGGCAGAAACAAGAGTGCTGGGCAGTTTGATCATGAGCTCTGTGTTTTAGGAACTTGGCTGACCACAAGATAGATGGCTGACTACTTACAGGCTCTTAGAGAATAGCCCATACAGAATGTTCTCCCTGACTCTTCCTTGGACCCTTTCATAAACTGAGTAATGGGCTGAAACTTTCCACAGGTGGTCTCCAATAATCCTCCTTCACTTTCCCTGGGTTCTGGCTCCCCCCACTGAGTTGTGGTTTTTGCCTTCAAATTCTCGCTGTCTCTAAAGCCCCGGGATCAGACCCCACGACCCCTGCATGGGTCATGGGACTTGACCTCAGTATACTGATTAAAATATACCTCTTGCTGATTACATCAATTTTGATGTCTTGAGAGTTAATGGGTGGCCTCAAATTCCTGAGGCTTGGGTGAGCTCCTCCCTTCATAGGGGCCTCAAATTTTGGTTCCCTGACCAGGAAACTGTGACCACCCTAAACTCTAAGAACCTACTTGGAGGTATGTTTCTGTGTTTTGGCCAATCTGTTGTCTCTGTTTCTGTGTTTTGCTGTGTTTTCGGCTAATTTTCTTGTCTGTGCTGTCTCAGTAAGCTGGTTCTGTAAAAATACTTTCAGTTTTTTGCATTTGTTTGCAGCCAGTTCTGTCTCGAGAACAGATGAACAGAGTGATTGGCAGATGTTCTAAGAAAATCACCAGCTGCAGCCCCAGGGAGATGTCCTTGGGTGGGCAAAGGGACCCCCAGGGACGTCTGAGTTCCCACTGATTCTGAGGAGGATGTGGAATCCCTCCCGGCTGGTACTAGGGTCCAGAGAGGACATGGAATCCCTCTGAGCTGGCACGGGGTGCCAAGAAAGACAGGGAATCCTTCCTGGCTGGCCCTCGTGATTGAAACAGGTTTCTGTTAGTCTCTCTGTGTGTTTGTTTTGTATGGGTTTTATGCTAATTGTGATGATGAGACAGACTGTGACTAAAGTTTAACCCTAGACCATTGGACTAAAGTTAGAACCAGAGCACATAATTTATCAGTTGAGCTAAAGAAAAGACCATGACAGATTTTTCTGTGACTCAGAGTGACTGACTTTTGATGTTGACTGGTTGCCAGAAGAGACTTTTGACTTAACTATTAGTTTTACAGTTAAAGCTATTATTTTTCAAGAAGAACCAGGGTCATATCTCAATCAACAGCCATATATTAATCTGTGGCACGACCTCGTCCAAGATCCACCACCTTGGGTGAGAAAAAGAAAGCCAGGCTCCTGAGCCCTGACTTTCTGTGGAACAAGACACAGACTAAACTGGACGATTAATCACCTTTTCTTTTCAGATAACCCTGACAGTCTGGCCGGTCTGGAAGAGTCTTTAATGTTTTTCCACCAGCCTACCTGGAATGATTGCCAGCAGCTTTTACAGGTTCTCTTTACCACAGAAGAAAGAGAAAAGATCCTGTTAGAAGCCCCCCTTAACAGACCAGACTGAGATTTCAACATGGATACAGGTTGGGAGCTGCTGACAGTTTACCCCGCTAGGCTCTGGTGACAAGTAAGAAGATACAGCATATAGAGGAACTGCAGGACTATACTTTGCAGGATCTTGTTAAGGAGACAGAGAAAATATATCATAGGAGTGAAACTGAGGAAGAGAGGCAGGAAAAAGAAAGAAAAGAGAGTGGGGAGAGAGAGGATAAGTGGAATCGCAGACAGGGCAAGAATTTTACTAGGATTCTGGCCAAAGTAGTAAGAGAAAATGACAGGGATAGGACAGGATTTAGACAAACAGGCAATATGAGCAACAAAGGGCCAAGGCTGAGTAGAAGTAGAGAAGTACAGCAAAGTCTGCTGGAGAAAGACCAGTGTGCCTATTGCAAAGAGAGAGGACATTGGGACCGGGACTGCCCAAAGAAGTAAAACAGAGCCCCTAAGGTCCTGGCTTTTGAGGATGATGATTAGAGGAGACAGGGTTTGGCTTTCCTCATCGAGCCCAGGGTAACCCTAAATGTGGAGGGTAACCCTATGGACTTTCTACTTGATGCTGGGGCAGAATATTCAGTTCTGAAACAATCATTGAGAAAATTAAAAAACAAGAGGACAATGGTTATAGGGGCAACCAGGCAGAAACAATCTCATTCCGGTTATTGCTGAGTGTCCTATGCCTTTGTTGAAGAAAGGCAAAGTTAAAGTTTACTCAGACAAGACCAGAGGTGTCTTGAGAGAACCCCCACTTCTATGATATTGGCCTTAAAACTGAAAGATGAGTACTGGCTACATGAGCTTCCTGAACAGCAAGAAGCCCTCACATTAATAAATGTTTAACAGAATTTCCAAAAATTTGGACTAAAACCAGTGCCTCCTCTATTAGAGTGCGACAGTATCCAATGAGTCGTGAGTGAAGCGAGAGAAAGATTCTGTTTCCTTGCCAGTCACTGTGGAACACCCCCCTGCTACTGATTAAAGAAGCCAAGTACTACATTTGATTACACTTAAAGGCCTACAAAGAACTAAGAAAAATGAGAGAGTTTCTAGACACTGCTGACTTTTACAAAGATGTTGATAAATTGACTCTGAGACAACACACAACTGTTCTGGGACCCCAATCCCTTGAGAACATTATCTGGCAGCCCCCTGACTGATAGATGACTAATGCCCACATGAAAGGGTGATCTTTGCCTCCTCGGTCATGCTGAATCCTGCCACCTTACTGCCGGAAGCTGATTACTCTGCCCATGTCTACCTCTGCCTCGACATCCTGGTGGAAGAAACAGGTCCTAGAAGTGACGTAAAAGACCAGCCCTGGCCAAGAAGCCCAAATGGATATACTGATAAAAGCAGCTTCCTGTTTAAAGGTAAGTGAATGGTGGGAGCAGCAGTAGTAGATGGGAAACAAGTGATTTGTGTGAACAGCCTGCCAGAAAAGATATGCTTTTGCCACTGCCAATATTCACGGGACAATTTACAGACAGAAGGGACTGTTAAAAAGTCATTGTCCTGGATATCAGAAAACCCAGGACACTGTTGATGAAAAAAAAAATCAGGAGACTGCTAAAAAGACTATGATCCTGACTGTTGAAAGTCCTAAAAAAAAATCTTGTTGTCCATGTTAAAAATACTCCTTCCACAGAGAGAAAGACAAAGTTATATGTGACAAATTTACATCGTTTAGCTCACCTAAGAACTAAACAGCTAAAGAACTTGATAAAGTCCTCCCAATTTTATGTGGTGAACTTATCTGATATAGCTGAAACGGTAAAAATAAACAACAACAACAACAACAACAACAAAAACCGGTGAGGCCTGTGCTCTGACTAACACTGGGTATGTAAGATATCATACAGGAAGAAGACTTCAAAGAAATACACCTGGGGCCTACTGAGAAGTAGACTTCACGAAAGTCAAACCTGCAAAATATGGTAAAAAATATTTATTAGTTTTTATAAATACTTTTTCTGGCTGAATAAAAAGTCTTTCATACAAAGGCTGAGACTGTCAATGTGGTGACTAAGAAGATCTTAGAAGAAAACTTCCCAGGTTTAAAATACCCAAGATAAATGGATCTGAAAATAGACCTGCTTTTGTTGCCCAGGTAAGTCAGGGACTGGCCACCTAGCTAGAGATTAATTAGAAATTACATTGTACTTACAGACCCCAGAGCTCAGGACAGGTAAAAAAAAAAGATGAACAAAACTATTATTAGCCTTAGAGACAGGCTGGGGATGACTGGACCACCCTTCTTCCTTTTGCCTTGTTCTGGGTTATGATTTAAGTTAACACCTTATAAGATTTTATGTGGGGAGTCTCCATCAATAACTGAGATAGATAAAATATATGATTCTGATGTTATTCTTTCTAAATCCCTGTTTGTCCACTGTTGGGAGCTGACTTTTAACAGAAAGCGGCTAGAAAACAGCTATCCATGCCTCTAAGGTGTATGTGCTAGCCATGCCTCCAAGGCTTATGTCATATCCACATGCATAAAAGGGGTGTTGCAAAAGTGTATTAATACCCCAGATTTCCCTTCAATAAAAGCTGAGACTTGAGACTGGATCAGAACCTCTATCTTATCTCCATTCTTAGTGTCTCTTCCCCTTATCTCTCTCCCTCTAGACCCTGACCCAAAGACTGGAGCAAGCTGTAACAATTTTTGTTAGGTCTTTTGTCTCAAGCCAGGTAATGCAGAGCTGGTTGCAACATTTTTGGCGATCAACGAGAGGTCTAGGGAAAAGAGACCAAGAAAGATGACATAGGAAGTTGGAGAGCTTGGAGAGCTGTTGGTGGAAGGACAAGAAGGAGGAGGAGAACGTGGCTTAGAAAACCACAGGTCGTAGGAAATCTCATAGCTGGGAAATAGAGTAGTTCACTTAGGACTTAACTAACCTGAGATAAAAGTTCATTGCACCCTAATCTCTGAATATGGCTCAGCAGCCTTCTAGGCTGCACCACCAGCGTGGATGGAAAGCTGAGTGGGTCTGAGGGCCTAAGAAAGTTACAAAGTTTCAGTACCCTCTAAAAACTGCAAGGAGAGAACTCAGCTGCCTGTGAGGTCGTTTTTCAAGCAGAAACAGTGAACTGAGAACTCCAGACCAAGTAACCTTTTGATACTTAAAGATGACCAAAACAATGGATATATTTTGGGCTTTATATGATGTTATTTCAAATGGTTTGATAGGAATCAACTTACGGAACATAAACTCCTTATCATTTATCAGTATGGAAATATTTATTCTCTTGGTTTACTATCTTTTCTCAGAAGACAGGGCCCTAGATAAAAAATTCCTTGCCTTGGAAAAGAGATTACAAGTAACATTATAACTAAAGGTACAGGATTTTACTGGTCAAAATAAGCAACAGCAAGGAGATAGAGATAAAATTTGGAAACAAAGCCTAGAAGATAATTTACTAAAGTTAACAAATCAAAATAAGGCAGACGCTGCAATATTACAATTACAACATAAAAAGAAGTTAAGATATTACAATTATAATTACAACATAAAGAGAAGTTTATGACTTGGCAACAAGGCTTAGAGGAAGAGACAGTTAAATATTATGACTCTGAAAGGCCCTCTCCCAATGCACCTCTACTTCCTGAGGCTCCCATTGTAGAGACAGTGGTTATAGATCCCAGAAAGGAGTTACAGGATAAAATTACTATTCTTAAACAACTAATAGAGTTGGAAAAAGAGTATCAGGACTTAATTATTCAGCTATAAATATTAAGGAGAGGGAAAAAACCTCGAGAGACCAAGTTCAAAAATCCCCCGGATGAAAATCCTCAACCCGGTGTCCAAAAGCAGTCCCTCTCCTCTAGTTTTAGTTCAGCTACAGATTAGCCAGAGAAGGGAGACACTGAGATTTTCCCTATATCAGAGACCAGAGACACTCAAGGGGTTGCTTGGAGACATCATACAGAGTTTAATTTTCAAATTATTAAAGAATTAAAGAATGCCATATCTCAATACGATGCCACTGCTCCCTTTACTCTTGCAATTTTAGAGTCTGTGGCAGAAGAATGGCTGACTCCTAGTGATTGGAATACGTTAGGGAGAGCAGTTCTTAGTGGTGGAGACTATCTTATTTGAAAATCAGAATATCATGAGAATTGTAAAGAGACAGCTAGTAGAAACATTCAAGCAGGCAATGGTTAGTCCTTTGATGCCTTAATAGGAGAAGGGCAATTTGCTTCTAGTGATAACCAGATGCAATATGACCCAGGTTTATATGCTCAAATTCAAAATGCCACCATGAAGGCTTGACGTACACTCACAGTAAAGGGAGACCCTGGTGCATCTTTAACAACAGTCAAACAAGGGCCTGATGATCGATTTTCTGACTTTGTTCATCGATTAATGACAACAGCAGGGAGGATTTTTGGTAATGCAGAGGCAGGTGTAGATTATGTGAAACAACTTCCATATGAAAATACCAATTCTGCCTGTCAAGCAGCCATTAGACCCAATAGGAAAAAGACAGAACTTACAGGGTATATCAGATTCTGTTCTGACATAGGTTCCTCCTACCAACAGGGCTTAGCTATGGCTGCTGCCATGCAAGGACAATCAGTAAGAGAATTTTTGGCAAGAAGAGATAAAAAGGCCTGTTTTAAATGTGGCAAGCCTGGACACTTTGCAAGAGATTACAAGGCAGAAAATGAGTTAACCCAGAGACAGCCCAGCAAACATCCTGTACTCTGTCCATGTTGGAAACGTGGAAGTCATTGGGCTAGTGAATGTAGGTCCAAGACAGATGCACAAAGAAACACCGTTTCCCATAATCAGGGAAGCGGGAACAGGGGCCAGATCCAGGCCATGAACCAATGCAAGCCGAAACAGGCTTATGGAGCAGTCAGTGTCATACCAGAAAACACCAATCCCTTTCTGAACTTAGTCGAGCAACACCAGGAAGAAGACTGGACCTCAGTTCTGCCACCCACACAGTATTAACCCCAGAAATGGGACCTCAGGTCTTACCCACTGGAGTGTTTTGACTGCTTTATTCAAATGTGTTTGGCCTGATAGTGGGAAGAAGCGGTACTACTATGCAGGGACTACAATTTTTTCCTGGAGTTATAGATAATGAATATCAGGGTGAGATTAAGGTAATGGCACAGGCAATCCAGAATATAATCACCATTCCTACAGGAAAGAGGATAGCTCATCTATTGTTACTTCCATTGTACCCTACTAATCACAAATATTAGAATCCTAAAAGAGGGGATTATGGCTTTGTTCCTCTGATGCATACTGGGTACAGCCCATAGTTAAACAAAAACCTATGATGACACTATGGCTGGATGGAAAGGCATTCCAAGGCTTGGTTGACACAGGAGCTGATGTGACTATCCTAAAACAAAGTGATTGCCCTGCTACCTGGCCTCTGACCCCAACCTTAACCAACTTAAGGGGTATTGGCCAAAGTCAAAATCCACAGCAAAGCTCTAAGGTGCTGACGTGGAAAGATAAAGAAGGACATACAGGGAATATACAACTCTAAGTCATCCTGGGTCTTCCTATTAATCTCTGGGGCCAAGATCTGTTATCTCAGTTTGACTGATTATGTGCAGCCCTAATGAAGTAATTACAGCTTAAATGATAAACTCTGAATTTTCCCCAGGGAAAGGATTAGGAAAAAGTGAAGATGGAATTACTCATCCTATTGAGGTTTATGGTAACAATGAAAGAAGAGACTTGGGGTATTTTTGATGGGGGCTACTGATTCAGCTGCACCCCTAGGGCATGGTGCGAATCCCATCAACTGGAAAGGGGGACTTGCCCATCTGAGTGGACCGAAAAATTACAAGCTGCCCAGTTGCTAGTGCAGGAGCAATTACAGGCAGGACATTTAGAAGAGAGTAACTCTCCCTGGAATACCATAATATTTTTCATTAGGAAAAAGTCAGGAAAGTGGAGATTGTTGCAAGACTTGAGGGCTGTTTATGTGACCATGATTAGGATGGGAGCCTTACAACCTGGGCTGCCAACACAGTGGTCATACCTTTAGGTTATTATAACATAGTTATAGATTTAAAAGACTGTTTTTTTTACTATCCCCTTGCATCCTAATAATAGAAAGCAGTTTGCTTTCAGTGTTCCCTATATAAACTATAGAGAACCTATGAAAAGGTATCAATGGAAGGTCTTGCCACAGGGTATGGCTAACAGTCCTACCTTGTGCCAAAAGTTTGTTGCTTCTGCCATAGAGTATGTTAGAACTATGTGGAAGCAAATCTACATGGTTCATTTCATGGATGATAATTTGATAGCTGGAAAAGATGGAAAACAGGTACTCCAGTGCTTTGATGACCTTAGAACAGCTTTACAGACTGCAGTGTTACAAATAGCACCAGAAAAGTTGCAATTACAAGATCCATATACTTATTTAGAATTTCAGATTAATGGTCTACGTATTATTAATAGTAAGGCCACACTGAGGACTGATTCCCTTAAGACACTTAATGACTTTCTTAAACTACTGAGAGATATTAATTGGCTACGACCATATTTGAAACTCACAACCGGAGAAATGAAACCTCTGTTTGATATTCTCAAGGGAGATCCTGACCCTAAGTCTGACAGGGCTCTAACAGAGGAGGGTAGAAAAGCCTTACAGAAGGTAGAGAGTGCTATTTCATTCCAATTTTAAACACATATTAATTATTCTAAGCCTTTATATTTTTCTTATTTTTGACACTAAACTAACTCCTACTGCAGTTTTTTTGGCAAACTGCACCCATATTATGGGTTCATCTTCCCTCATCTCCCAAGAAGGTTCTTAATCCAAACTGTGCAGCTGTAGCAGATATGATTATGTTAGGCAGAGATAACAATAAAAAATATTTTGGAAAAGATCCTGATGTCATAGTACAACCCTGTACAAGGCATCAGGTTGATTGGCTTATGCAGAGTTCTGAAGTTTGGCCTATTGCATGTGCCTCATTTGCTGGTCAGATAGATAATCATTATTCACCAGATAAATTGGTTCAGTTTTGTAATCGCCATGCATTTGTTTTTCCAACTCATACTGCACATACACTAACCAAGGAAGCATTGCTAGTTTTCATTGATGGTTCCTCATGAGGAACAGCTGCTTATGCCTTTAAAGATCAAGTTATCTCCTTTGCTACATCATCTGTGTCAGCTCAATTGGTTAAATTACATGCTGTTGTTGCGGTGTTTCACGCATTTCTAAATCAAATCATTAATTTTTACACAGATAGCTCATATATAGCTCAGTCTATCCCTTTGTTAGAAACTGCTGCACAAAGAAAGCATTCCTCAGAAGCAGCCAATTTGTTTTTACAGTGCCAAAAATTAATTTTGAGGAGAAAGTGTAAATTCTTTATAGGACACCTGAGAGCCCACACTGGGCTACTAGGTCCTCTCTCTGAAGGAAAAACAAAGGCATATATAGCTACTCGTGTAGCTGCAGTGACTTTGTCAGATTCGGATCAGGCCATTAAGGCTCATGAGTTACATCATCTTAATTCTAAAACTTTAAAAGTTGTGTTTAAAATTACCAGAGAACAAGCTAGACAAATTGTCAAACAATGCCAATCATGTGTTAAACGTTTACCAGTTCCTCATTTGGGTGTAAATCCAAAGGAACTGATACCAAACATTCTCTTGCAAATGGATGTTACTCATTATAATGAATTTGGCAAGCAAAAATATATACATGTATGTGTAGATACATAAAGTGGTTTCATTTATGTGACATTACAAACTGGAGAAGCAAGGAAGCATCTGATCAATCATATGCTTGCTACAATTGCTGTATTGGGTGTGCCTAAACAGATAAAAACTGACAATGGCCCAGGTTACACAAGCTCAAGTTTCTACCAATTCTGTGAAAAATTGGGAATACTCCATAACACGGGTATTCCATATAATTCACAGGGCCAAGGTATGGTAGAAAGGGCACATCAAATGATTAAATGTCAATTTGAAAAAATTAAAAAAAGGGGAATAGTATCCTATCAATGGATCCCCCAGAAATATCCCTCATCAGACACTCTTTATTTAAAATTTTTTAACTTTAGATTCTGAAGGAAAATCAGCTGCAGATAGATTCTGGCATCCTGATACCAAAAAGAATTTTGCAACAGTTCTCTGGAAAGACCCATTAACTGGAACCTGGAATGGGCCAGATCCAGTGCTTATCTGGGGAAGAGGTTCTGTTTGCATATATTTCCAAACTACAGATGCTACACATTGGCTGCCAGAGAGACTGATTAAACAAATAGACAACAATAACAAATCCAGGGAGGAGAAGCCCCCTGAGAAGTGTATTTTTCTTTGCACGAACTATGAAGGAAACATGAAGATGCTTCACAATTGCCTTCAAACTGGAACAGATCAAAGAGCAAACCTGACTTGGGAAGTTCTCAATGCTGAAGGAGACATCACCACCTGAATCTCCAGGGTGGCTCCATGGGACTATTGATTTCATGACCTAAAATTTAGTGTGGTACATTGTTTAAACCCACTACTACAGTTATTATAGTTGTTTTTCGAGTTTGAGTTTGATTGAGCAGCAACAGGAAATTTCCTTACTTTTTTTTGTTAAGATCAAAGCTATGATCAGTTCTGTATTTCTGTGTGTTGCCCTTTAAAAAGAGTGTTGCTCTTATACCGACTATCTAGGCATTAAGTCTCTTGTCTATCGGGTTTCTTCTGTTCATCAGACTAATGGCTTTTGTATGGCAACAGAAAGATGCTATTCAAATGAAACCCATACAGGTCCATTATTACAGGCTGGAAGTAGGGGACTCTGAAACCTCTGTCATCAAGACTAATGAGGATTAACCGTTAACTTACATGCTAAGCCAGATAGTCAATGATGGGTAAGAGAACATATGGAGACCATTGCCCCTAAAAGAAGGAAGGAATTACCATCCTAAGACAGGAGCTCAACCAATGGCTGTTGAGTATCCAAGAATGGGAATGGGAGGCTGGGGTCCTTTGTTCCAACCTAAGACAGACATGGTTTCCGTAAGTTTTCCCAGCCTTCCCTTTTAAAAAAATAATTAAAAAGGGAGACCTGTTGGGAGCCGACTTTTAACAGAAAACAGCTAGAAAGCAGCTATCCATACCTGTAAGGCACACGTGCTAGCCACACCTCCATGGCTTACATCATATACACGTGCCTACAAGGTGCGTGGGAAAAGTGTATAAATACCCCTGATTTCCCTTCAATAAAAGACGAGACTTGAGACTGGATCAGAACCTCTGTCTTGTCTCCATCCGTAGCATCTCTTCCCCCTATCTCTCTCCCTCTAGACCCTGACCCGAAAACTGGAGCAAGCCGCAACATTATTTTGTTAAGTTTTTTTGTCTCAAGCCAGGTAAAGCAAAGATGGTTGCAACAGTCCACATGAAAACAGTTGAGGTAGTCCAACATAAGTTCTGGGAGCACTTACAAAAAGCTTATTAGACTAGAGACCTGAATGTGACTCATCAGTTCCAGATTAAAAATGCTGTACTTATCTGCCACTACCGGGTCGAGAACCTTGAGCCTCACTAGAAAAGACCATACCTGGTGCTCCTGACCACCCCCACAGTGATAAAAGTCAAAGATATATTTAAATAGATTAGTTACCTTTATTAGAGAAAAAATAAGTGCTGTTTAAATTTTGATGTTATGCCAAGTTTTATGATTAACACTTTTACATCAGAAGAAATGGGGAAATGAAAAGGTTAAAAATTTTAAAATCTCCTAGCAGGCTGGGCAGAAACAAGAGTGCAGGTCAGCTTGGTGACGAGCTCTGTGTTTCAGGAACTTGGCTGACCAAAAGATAGATGGCTGATTACATACAAGCTCTTAGTGAATAGCCCATACAGAATGTTCTCCCTGACTCTTCCTTGGACCCTGTCACGAACTGAAAAATGGGCTGAAACTTTTCACAGGTGGTCTTGAATAACACTCCTTCACTCCCTCTGTGTTGTGGTTCCCCCCCACCCCCCGAGTTGTAGTTTTTGCCTTTAAATTCTCTCTGTCTCCAAAGCCCTGGGGTCAGACCTCACGGCCCCTGTGTGGGTCATGGGTCTTGACCTCAGTATACGATTAAAATATACCACTTGCTGATTACATCAAGTTCAGTGTCTTGTGAGTTATTAAAGTGGTCGTGAATTCCTAAGGCTTGGGTGAGTTCCTCCCTTCGTGGGGACTTTACAGGAGCACATCCCCTCCCCTCAGCACCTTCTCCTAGACCAGCTCACACCAAGATACTCTGAGGGTGTCCTTTGGAAATTCTCAAGGTGTCACTAAACTTTCTCTCAAAGTGCTCACTGCCAGAGCATGAGAACGACTGACTGGCTATCTATCTATCTATCTATCTATCTATCTATCTATCTATCTATCTT
>JANHMN010000975.1:0-11129 GCA_030674055.1 Rhabdomys pumilio
AATAATAGTTTATAATCTATAAATATAATAATTTTAATACATACTATTAAATAATAGGATTTATAGCTATATAAATATAATAATTTCTAATGAAACATTTATGTGCGTCTGTGTACTTTAACACACTGAGAAGTGAATATTGAGATTTCTGGCTTCATTTTGAATTGGAGAAAGCTGCAGCTTCAATTCTGTGTTTAACACAGCAACAGGGTTTTGATCAAACTGTCAGACAATTGAAATTTCTTGACAACTGATTTAGGTGTATTCTAAAGAATGAAAAGCTCCATCAAGCAGAATGCTTGAATGTCTAGAATAAAGTAGCTAAAAGTACAATTCTGATAACATTGTTACCAAATTTCAAAAGCCAGGTGGAAAAGAGAGTGAAACAATGTGGACCCTTCAGAGAGAATCAAAAGAACAGAAAATTCACTTGCTTAGGCATCTCTGCTCCATAGAGTGCAGTGAATACTCAAAAAGTCAATAAAGAATGCTAGTTGTTGTTCTTCGTGCTAGGAGACTATGAGAAAATAGCTAGTGCAGAATGATGTAATGATGTAATGAAACTAAAGGTTTCGTTCAAAGACTCTGGGACAATGCTCAATGGGGCTATGTGATAAGGTTGCCCCTGGCTCTCTCCTATGTAAACTAGAGCACAGATCTAACCTACAGGACTTACAGAAGCAAGATGCTAACTGGTAAGATCTTCCGCATAGGCTAAACTCAGAAAACTCATGGAGACTCGTTTGACAGAGCCATCTTCAGAGCACCATGTATGCTCCACTCTATACCAAAGATTTAAGCATGGAGTAAAATGTGGTGTTTCTGGAGACTTAAGATTAATATTCTTCACCATGTTAGCTTTTAGCCATATTTATGTCAGCTACGTCCTTCTTTGTCTCCATGCTTTTTTCTCATGCAATGAAGATGTCTAGCCTGCTCCTTTTTAACCATCTTTTTAGAAACACATAATTATTTCATGGACTGACAGATGGAAGGGATTTGCCTGAGGGTAAACCATGCCTTGAATTTCATTCTATAACTTAAATGAGTTTGTGGATCTTGGACTTTTGAGTTGGAGATGAAACAAAATGTTTAGTACAACAAAGACAAAATAAATGTTTCAGGGGGGTGGGGGCGAGTAGGGTAGGAATTCCTGTGTTTGGGAGATCGGAGCTAAATATCTAGATTAATATTATTGTCTGAAATTGTCATTTTTATATAAAGAGAGAGGTCAAACTTCTCTTGCAATCTCTGGTACCGTTTTCACTCCTCCACCATGCAGAAGGAATAAAGGACCTTGCCAGGTACTGCGTCTGCCAGTCTCTAAAACCTTCAGCTAGTAAATCAGAATTCAGTATAAATTCCTGCACTCGCAATACTCTTGTTATTGGAGCACAAAACATAACAAAGATGTATAAAAGGTCAATTCATATGATAGTCAACTTTATTTTAATTCACAACCAAAACCTTCAGAATTTAAATAAAAACAATTACCATTTGAGATATCCCAAACTGTGATTATTTATGAATATTTATATTCAAATTTGACAAAATGATGTCATATTCGGTATATTTAAAACTGAAGAGCAAGCAAAAGAAGACAAGGAATTTCTCTGAAAGAGACTTAATGCTCTCACAGATTAGAGACTCAATAGTGTTATGAAGTCAATGAAATTCCAATCAAAATCACACCATGATTTCATTGTCGATATTGACAGAATGATTGAACAATGTATATGGGAAAAGCAAACACATAGAGAAGCCAAACAATTTGAAAAAGAAAACATTGACTGACTGACACTTTCTGATTTAAAGACTTATATTAGTATAATAATCAAGACATTGTACTATTGATGAAAATAAGACTTGTTGATTAATGGAGCAGAATAGACATTTCAGACATCGACCCAAATAAATATAGTCAACTGCTTTTCACTGCAAAGGGAAGAAGTCAAATTAATGAAGAGTAGTCAGTGTTCTTTTTGTTGTTGTTGTTCAATAATAAATTGTGCAGAAACACTTGATAACCATGTGTAATAAGATGAAAAGCACAATATTGCATCTTATTCATAAACATAGACCAAATGTAAAAAGCTAAACTATATAAGTATTTGGTGCACTTTTCAGGTAAAAGGAGTTGTTAGATAAACAACTAAATTCCAAGTCCCTAAAAGGAAAAAAATAGGCAAACATTAAAAACAGACAAGTAACTCATAAAATAATTATGTGTTTGCTCTGTAAAATTCATTATGAATGAAGACTAAAGATTGGAAGAAAGTATGTATATATCCCATAGTTGTCAAATTATATTTGTCAGGATTAAACAATATGTTTAAAAAATTATGATAAATAAAATAATTCTCAAATCTTAGAAATAAAATAAAACTGTCAGTAAGTAGGCATTTCATCAAGAACTCCTAGATGGTATGAAAGTTGCAAATTATCTTCATTTATTGGTGACTGCAAATGAAGCCCTCATCAACAGGCATTACACATATTCCACAGTGTTGGGAAAATGTTTGGGAAGATGTGGGCAGGAACTCACACTTCTCTGGTGGCAACAGAAAAACCTGTGAATTAAGATTTAGAAGGGCATAGAAGATCCCTGATCTTCACACATTTATGTTAAGCCTAACGTGTCCCACGACTGAGTGGTCTCGTTGCCTGTTATCTATCTACCAGGATGGAAATGTCCATGTACCACTAAATGAATAAGTGACAGTTAGTGACGGTTAATCTTAAATGTCAGCTTGCCCCATTTAGAATCACCCAATGCATCTCTCTGGGCATGTCTCAGAGGCTTTTCCTGAGATACCTGACTAAAGCAAGGGTGACCCAGCCTAAATATGAGTAGCACTGTTCTGAGAAGTAGGGGCTCAAATGAAATAAACCAAACAAAGAGAACTTTACAAAGTACAAACAGAAAAGACTTTAGAATATAATATACATAAAAGTAATATGAGTGTATCGCTTTTATAATAAAATATATAAAAATCATTCATTACTAGTTATCATAATAACCTAAAATGAAAATGTTTAGCCTTATCATACCTTATGGCAAATACACATTTTGTAATATGATCCTTAGATATCGTATATTTTACATAAGCCTCGTTGATTTTCACAGACTTATTTTTTAACACCATTAAACTTTTAATATTTTGATGAACTGTATCCATGATAGAGCAGATTTTAAAGTTCTTCCTTAAATGTCACGTATTGTCAGCAACATAAATTAATATAAATTAAAAGGTTGGGTCTTTTATCTTAGTGATAATTGCCTAGGTATATTTATATTTGTGAACTGTTAAATTATTCAAATTTATCTATACAAGACTTGAAGCCATTGTGTGTGTGTGTGTGTGTGTGTGTGTGTGTGTGTGTGTATGTGTGTGTGTGTGTGTGTGTGTGTGTGTGTGTATGTGTATCCTACACTGTATGGAGTGGAAAAATCAATAGATAAATATACAAATTATAAAATATAAAATTTAAGAAGAAAAGCTAAAGGCCTTGACATGACATTATGAGACAAAGCACCTCCAAAGATTCTCTTGAGTTAATTTTCTACAGGTCATTTTCTCTTGGGGATAAGACGTACATTTTAGAGTCTTTTATATCCTCAGTGAGACTCCCTGGAAGGAAACTAATTTTTCATTTGTAAGTGGTTATCTACTGGCAATATCTCTGGATTAGGGTTGGGGAATTATGTCAGCTTTTCCAGCTCTAGGATACATATGACATGATGCAGCCCGTGCTCATGTTGCTTCCACTTCTGTGGGTTGGTTATGGAACTGATCCTGTAGTTTTTATAAGGCCTTTTTTACTTGATGTTCTCCATCCTCTCTGGCTCTCTTACTCTCTTTCTGTCTCCATTGTTGCAGATTTCTCTGAGCCTGAGTAGAGTGATTAGACAGAGACATTCCTCTTAGGGATGAGGATTCCAAGGTCTCTGGATTTATGCCTGTCTGCTGCAGGACGAAGCTTCTCTGATAATGTCTGAGCAAGGCACTTACCTATGAGTATAGCTGAATATCATTGAGTCATTTTATTGTTATATTCATTTAGTGGAGCAGACATATTTGATTTTACCCTAGATCCCTAAGTATCTAGTTTCAAGTTTCTGGTCACAGAAGCAATAATAGATTTGTGTTATTGTAATTTTAGATGTTGATCACTCCTCTTGGCTTTGTTGGGTGGATGTTTTGTTCCTTGGTTTCTGTTGCCAAACCAACAGATGTGGTGGTTGGGTGTTGCCTGTTAGGAAATTTGTCTTGGATCTTGGTCAGGTGTGAGCTCCAGGAGTTGCAAATTGAATATGTTTCTAGGTATTGGAGGATGACACATAAGAGTGTGGGTAGGCTAGAAGAGTGAGTGTGTGTGAATTGTGTGTCCGGGTGTTCCACAGGAGGCAGCTTGTTCCAATCAGCTGTGTTTAGTCTCGTGTGAAGGAAGTCAGAGAGTGAGGAGAGACCATAGTACGTAGTCGTCAGGGATGAGCTGGGATGAGACTGGAGATTCTATATGGAGGAATGAAAGGTGACTGAAGATATGAAGCTTGCCTCGATGATGTGCTAGGCTGCTGGCTTCCCTGGCAGACTCTTCTGGAGGGTTCCCAGGGAATGGCTATGGGAGTCAGTTGCTATGCCAATAAGATGAATGGGGAGGAAGGTAAAACTAGAGGTGTGGGATCTACTGGAGATGGAGGCAGAGAAGAATGGGGAGCCACAACAAGTGGTTTTCTAGAAAGCTGTGGGTGAGACCTGGGAGTTGAATTTGCAGGAGAGGAAGTAGACATGCAGATATTCAATTAGCCTACCTGCTTACTTGTTTTCATAGACGATGGATTCTCAAGAATCTCTACAAAAACTGCTATGAGGCTCCAGTTCTTAAAGAATCTAACACCTGTCCATGGCAACATGGATTGAGGATCATGCCTTGAACATAGAGACTTTGGGGGCCACTTATTCAAACTATAAGACTATCAGATAATACACTGAACTACAGCTACACAAATTCCTGAAATTTTATCTATATTATAAACAAAATCTCACAATACATCTGAGATTTTGCTTATTCATGTATGTTATTATAATGCCACCAACTTTTAAAGAATTTTGAATGATTTGCATTATATCCTTCTTATTAGCTAAAAAGGTATCAGTCTACCATTTCCCACAGTTTCTAATAGAATAGATAGAATACACAAAACACAGTTTCTCATAGCTCACTGGGCAGCATGAGCTACATGTTGACATTATCTCTCTTTGTTTCTAATTCCATAGGAACCATTCGAAGTAAACAGAAGTTTTGCACGTTAGTGTGTGCACAATAGCTAGGGAATCTTGAATAAAGAAAGCCCTGAATATTTTTAAAGAACTCTCTACAAATTTGATCAATATTATCCCAACAAATAGATGTTTTTCTTTACTCTACTGAACAAGAAATATATTCTTTTTGACCGGGAGACACTACCTATAGTTTTCTAGTTGTAAGCCACGTGAACACTTATAATAAGAGTAGGAATTAAGGGCTATTAGCTCCTTTGCTGACATCTTACGATCAGTATACCTTGGTGAGAGACAATACTTAAAACTATTATCTAAACCTCTGTGGTTGAATTAGGAAAAATCTGGAAGAAAAACAGGAGAAGGGTGACCCCACAGGAAGACCAGCAGTCTCAACTAACTTGAACCCTGAGATCTCTCAGTCACTGAGCCACCAATTAGGCAGCATCCACCAGCTGATATGAGCCCCCTGATACATGACACATATACAGCAGAGGACTGCTGGGTCTGGCCTCAATGAGAGAAGATGCACCTAACCCTTGAGAGACTTGAGGCCCAGGGAATTGGGAGGTCTGGTGTGATGAGGGAGGAGGGGGTGGGGACATCCTTTTGGAGACAGGGGAGGAGAATGGGATGCAGAACATTTGGAAGGGGACTGGACTGTAAAAAGGGATTAAAGAATTAAAAGAAAAAGATTAACCAAAAAGTTTGCACTTAGCCACTAAGTGTTTTCCATGCTACCTTTTGACCAATCATAATTAAATTCCACAACGAAATGAAGAGCATAGCAAGTGACCCAAATGTTCTCAGTACTCATTATCCACACTTGGGCTTTCTACCAAGTACATCTTTTGTACATCATCTTTGTACATCTTTTGCAATCCATCATCTTCACTTAATCAATGATAGGAGAAATCTTGTCAGCCCCCTGATCTGACATAAAAAAAATTACATGAAGTCACACAAAACACCTGTTAGTGACACTAAGAGCATCTGTAGGAGCTTCCAAATCAGTGTGATAAAGCAGAGACACATAAAATAGTTGACTTTAATGATTTCTTCGTTTTCCAAATTGTCCGTATAATTCATGTCCAGTTATCTATCCATACTTACCAATGGGATTGTTAGTCTCCATTTGCAGTACCATTAGTTTTTCAAGTCATTTTCTGTTTCATTTTAAGTGACTAAAAACATACCCAAATAATGACAAAAAAATCCAAACAATTTAAATCAGCATTTTATCACTCTAAATCTAGCAAAACAACATTGGTTTTTGTTTAAATGAGTCTCCTTAAAACTCTGAAATAGGTAATGTGATTGATAATTAATGTCGTCATTTTACAGAGTTGGCTCTGTTTTACAGAAGAGGCTTCTCACTTAATAACAGGACTAGCTCAAGCCCTCTTCTCCCACCGCCTAACACGATTTTACTGTCCTGCCTCTTACAACTAGAAGACAGCAGTGATACCTTTTGCCAGATGCTGTCCCTTTGATCTGGGAGTCCTCAGCCTCTAGAAAGAGGAGGAGAAAATTACTCGTCATTAAAAGTTACCTCGTATGTAATAGTCTGCTGTAGCTGTGTACAATATTGACTGCCGCTCTCTTGAGTTCTTTGCAAACCAGAAGTCTGCAGCCGTGTTACAGACAGGATAGTGATATTTATCACGGGACCTCTGAACACGGCCACCATGAAGTTTTCTTCATTGTTATATTTCTCGTGTCAAGTATAATATTTTGTTTACCAGCTAATAAGTTAATATGTTTCAGTTTTTACACTATTCCTATATCTTATAAATCTATTGCTCTGGTCTTTGCTTAAGAATTGTTTTTTCTGCGTCATGTGTTATCTAGGTTTTATTTCATAGCTCTGTAAACTGTTACCATAGGAGTGGAAGAAACTGGTTTCCAACTTCTACATCTCTAAACTACCACAGGGCAACCAACTCTGAGTATTTATAGTCAGGTGGGCCATCTGAGTGATGTTCCTAATGCTATCTGTGGAACTGCATATTTAATACAGATGCTCTGTCTTCTATTACTAAATTTCCATGAGATTTCCATCCCCTCTCACTGTCTTTTCATGTCTATGTTTCCACAGAAAGTCCTACTCTTGATAAGACTGTGAGCTTTTAGAACCACGCCCAAGTTAATGGGATATGGAGAGAAGGCACATAATGCCTAAATGCTGGAGGGATAATATAGATATATGCCAATCTGCATTGGAAGTATATCTATGAAGGGATATTTGATGCTCCTCTGAGCTTGGTAAATAGGCATTGAGATAAGAAATGACACTAATACTGCCCTGAAGCCTAACTGTAAGTTCTCCACTCTTGCCCTTCTATTTATTTCTCTACACAGTGGGTCCGTATTTAGCCACACCATGAAGATAACCAAAAAGAGGCCACAGCTCATTAAGACTTCTCCTTTGAAATAATATATTGGCCAATTTTGCTTCCTTTTAACCTTTCCTGTCACTACATTCTGAGATTATGTCCAGATTGGAGTTCGCAGAGTCAAATCATATAATTTATTGGCTCTACCCATTTTAATATGTAACCTCAAATACCAGTGGCTTCTCAAGGACTGACTGCCTTTATCTCCAAATCACTTTGTGAAGATGAAAGGAAAAACACTAGTGCTTTGCCAATGAAAGCCATAAGCCACTTGCTTGTCTGGACTTGCCGTAACCCTGTCTCTCTATCATCCTCTGCTTCCAATAACTTTCTAGGTTTAGTAAAGGATAGATCACCACAAAAAAAAGTATATTGAGAGAGAACATGTACCTCTTGCTATTAAATTCTCCAACAAATTAGAAGTAATCATGTATTGTTAAGTGAACTGTGAACATGTGTTTAGCAGTTTTCATGTGGTAGTCTGAAGAGTTGTCACAGTTCAGAAATGTGTTTCAAAGCACTTGTTAAAGTTAATATAGAGATTTTTTTAATAGTAAAGATCCAGGTGACATTTCAAGAGGAAGTTGATTATTCACCAATAGCAGTGCTTCAGTGTGCATGTAGCTGGAGCCTTACTGTCTTTATGCTTGTAAAAGTTGAAGAGTTAGTTTGAATTCGAGAGTAGAGGCCCTTCTATGGATGCTTGCCACAAGAGTGTCAGACCCCATCCACTGAACTTTGTCAAACTGAGTGGCAGATTGGTTTATCTAAATTGAGGGTATTTTTCTCCTTTACCTTTTAATTGTGGCTCATTCCTTAAGGTGTTTTATTATAATTGTTCACAGCCTGTACTGCTTTATTGATTAAACCGCTGTGAAACTCTTGGTGGAAGTATAGCATAAACCATGTGATATGAGCCTTTTGAGGTTATTGCTATGCTTGCAGACAGCTGCAGTTCTGATGGCTGCGATTGAAAAAACAAATAAAATGTTTTTAGGAAATTGTAATCACATTAGGCTTGATATTTTACCACTTCCTCCCCTGGGTAACTACTAAATCCTATTTTTTAAAAGAATCTTCTAATTAAATATTATTTTTTTCTTTCTTTTTGATCAGGAAGTAATTCTATAAAAAATAAAACTCAGACCCTGGGTGTAGTTTTTATATTTAGGTTTCTACTAGGTAGACAAATGGTTAAAGTATAGTCATATTCATATTTCAAAATGCTTAGATATATTTACTTACTGTGAGACACAAAGAATACACAGAATGTTTACCTATAAGCATTTAGATCTTCTTAGTAAACAAAATTAAGATATGTGGTTCAGAATGCATATGTTATTTTTGATAATCATAAAATTACTAAGTGCATGGAAAGTGAATAATTTGTCAAAAAAAGAGGATGAACTACACATTTCTTAGACTTGTATGCACAATGAGATGTACACTTCACATTGCAAAGTCTTCAGGAAGGCTGAGAGCCTTATTACTATATATTTCAAATTAAAACACCTTCACATTATAGGCAAAGTCAATTTCCATAGATCTTTGTTTCCCCAATCTACAAAAATTGGAAAGCAATAATGCCCAACTAAGGTAGATGTTCACACTCTTTGCTCTGCTTGACTCATTATTCATAGAGAGGAGGCTTACTGATATGTGGCCTAGAAGACAGGCAATTTTTGTTCATCAGGTTCTTAAGTAGCTTTCGATGGATGGGACTGTGCTGAATGCAAACTTGTTAGAATTAAAATACTGGCATCATTTCCCTTGGGCAGGAAAAAAATATCACTGGGAGCATTGCTAAGTCAATAGATGGTTGATGTGGTGCATATGAATAGTATCTGTGTTTAAAGAAAGCATTTAGATAGAGAAGGGGTCATCAGGACTGATGCATAAGCTAAGACTGTGGCTGGCCAGTACTTTCTTGAGAATTGATGTTGCTAGTTGCTTTGTATTCAAAAATTATGGTAAGTGCAACTCTTTGTATCTCATTACATGTTCAAGGAGAACACGCGTAGTCAACTCAAAAAGAAATACTAATTTTCTCTGGAAGGAAAAGGCTCAGGATACACCATTATGAATGACTCTGACTGGCATTAATTATTTGGGCATTGTAACGTCAATATTCAATTTACCAACATTAGGACCCTTCTCAGGAAGGAAATAGCCATGATTTATCACTCTACATTAAAAAGGTTGAATGGCATTATCACATATACATAATTCATTTTAATTAAATGCATATTCTGGAATAGCTTCTTAATGGCTATCCAATGCCTCATTAATCTTAAGTGTAACAACCTGAGATCCTTTGAGAGGTCATGTGATTATTCAAAATTCACAAGCACCAAGTATGGTGTATGTTAGGTGATCCTCATGGCATAAGTAAATGTCAAATTTAATATTTATTTATGGTGCAATTACTACAAACAACTACTAAAGAGATAAAAAAGCACGTATTTGATAAGAGATGTTCTTTTCATCACCAGTTTTAAGATCCCTCTCCAAAGGACACTAAAATGCATGTTCTGCAAATTTGCTTTCAATGAGGTTTTATAGCAAATTATGATGCACTGGTTTAAACAAACAAACAAAGACATTTACATTTGTAGAAGGGTTTACTGTACACCTTTCAATACTAATTTATAATCAGCATCAGAAATAATAAATTACACAGATAGTATAAAACCCTGAAGCCTTAAAAAGATAGTAACTAGCTAGGTCAAGCAGGAGTGGTGCACGCCTTTAATCCCAGGATTTGAAAGACAGAAGCAGGCAGATCTCTGGGTAAAAGCCAGCCTGGTCAACAGAGAGAGTTTCAGGACAGTCAGGACTACACAAAGAAATCCATTTTTGAAAAGGAAACTGGAAAACAAAGTATTTGCTGGTTTAGGGGTAAGAAAGAAAGAAAGAAAGAAAGAAAGAGAGAGAGAGAGAGAGAGAGAAAGAAGAGAGGTATTCACTGGTTTAGTAATAGAAAACAAACAAAAACAAAACAAACAAAACAAACACAAACAGGAAACACTATGATAATAAAACAAACCATAAAACACAGTGATAAGAAAGAATCAAAACAGATAGGAAGTAGTTATTACTATGTCACTGACAGCAAAGGTATATCTTTACCAAGTTGTTCCAAGAGCTTTTTTTGAAAATAAAGCACCTAAAATCATATTTGCATACTTGTAAACCCAGCACACAGGAGGAGATTTTTAGCCTATCTCACCTTTGGGTTATAGGGCATCCAAGGTAACATAGTTAGATCTTAGCTCTAATACACATAAATTAATCCATCAATAGGGAGAGAAGGTAAAAGAAAAGACAGAAGAGAAGGAAGAGAGAAAAGAGAAGCAAAAAGAAGAAACAGAAGAAAGAACAGAGGGAGAAGGTAAGGGAAGTAAAGTGTATTCATTCACAAATACAAGAGCAATGAGATTCAGAGAAG
>JANHMN010000977.1:0-13833 GCA_030674055.1 Rhabdomys pumilio
GATGGTCACCGAGAAGCAAGAGGGACAGGAGATAGCCCATTACCTCCTTGTCTCCCATCTGGCCAGTTCTCACATCTGGCTCAGACAGCTGGGAGTGGCTGAGCTTCCAGAGGACTGACTGCCAAAACAGCAATCCTGACCCCATATGACTTGTAAAATGTGGCCTTAGTTCACCCCTAGAGGCCACTGCCTCAGAGCCACCACTGCTCTGGTCTAGGGTCACTCTGCCATAGGGAGTCCTGCACACTGTCCCCAGGATGAACTCCCTTCATGTTCCAGAGTGAGTGGGGGTAGGTAGGCTCCCATCAATGGGACCTCACAGCAACTGGGTGGCCAAGCCTTGTCTGCCTCAGGGCTGTCCTCAGTTAAGCTATGCAAGGGACTACTTTTCCAGGAGACAGGGTAAGCCAGGGCAGGAGAGGATTCTCCAGCTGACTCTTCTGTCATAGATACATGGCTCAGAAGACCACAGCCATATGCAGAGCTTGGGGACCTGAGTCCCTGCCACTTCCTTTCCTTTACAAAGGGACATCTAAACATCAAATTTGCAGCCTTTCTCTAGACCCTAAACTTGGCCATTTTCAGATTGCTCTGAAGGCAGGGGACAGTCTTCTCTGAAGGCAGATGGAATAGAAACACGAACCACACACACATAAAAAGGAGGTGAGGTGTGGCTGGAGAGTTGGCTCAGTGGTTAAGAGCACTTGTTATTCTTGTAAAAGACCAGGGTTCGATTCCCGGCACCCACGTGGAGGCTCACCACTTCCTCAGGCACCATGCAAGCGTGTGACGAACAGAAACATTCAGGCAAAGCACTCATCCACACAAATCTTGAGAGAGAGAGAGAGAGAGAGAGAGAGAGAGAGAGAGAGAGAGAGAGAGAAACATGATGGGAAATCATTGTGCCAGGAAGGCTCAGCAGATACACACAGGACTCAGGAAGCCCACAGCACATATGTGCATTCCTATGTGTGCTCATACACCCTTAAGACATTGATGCTCCCCTCTTGCCCCTTGCAGGAGGAGGTGGGTTGAAGGTATACCTGGGGGCAGGGGGAGGTATTTATATAAGAAATGCCCTGGGCTCTGTCCCCAGTAACATTTAACAAGGAAGCCAAGCATGGTGGCACACATCATTAATCCCCACACCTTTGGTCAGCCAGGCCCACATAGGAGGAGACACTGTTTTTAAAGGGAGAGAAGAGAGGACTAAGGGCAGAGGCTCAGTGTTAGTTAACACTCCCAGGGCCCTGGGCTCAGTCCTCAGAACCACAGAAAACTAGGAAGCAAGACAAGGTGGTGCCCAGTAGATGGGAGGAGGCAACAAGAGACACTGGATTTCACCCTTCTCTTCCCTGCCCATCCTACAGGCTAGAGCCACACCAGCAGGAAATCCCCTCTTCCCAGGCACTCCCCTGAGGCAGAGCTGAGTGAGAAAGGGTTAGGGCAGGACACCAGGAGCCTGTCCCCACTGTCCCTTTACCATCTCCCTGCTCTGCAAATCTTAAATTATTCCACCTGGTAGCCACCTCCTGTGGCTCTGGTCACATGACACCCTTGGCCACCATAGCCTGGCCTGGGGCCAAGAAGCATAAATGAAAACAGGGCAAGGTTCTGCTGCCTCCTTGGGGGTTTGTTTTTCCCAGGTGCCTGTGGGAGACTGGAAGGGTGAGCCCAGGAGACTCTGCAGGAAGCATTGGGGAGCCAGGACTGATGGTCTAGGTATGTGAGTCTGTGATACATGGCAGAAGCTAGAGGGTCCTCCCCAGTCACAGGCACAAGCCAGACCCAGCAAGAGGGACTCTAGAAGTCCCAGTACCAGTTAATCAACAGCTTGGTGCAGGTCTGCAGGGGAGGTCCAGAAACGTCCCCAGCTATTCCTCTGGTATGAATAGACAGCCAGCTGATGGTGCGATCCGTGGACACCTGGGTCAGTCTCATGTCGGCCTCCTCTGCCAGGAGGCCTTCCAGGATTAGCACTGGGACAAACTTCAGGGACCCAGCCCAAGACTACCTTCTCCCTTCCTAGCTCTGCTTCCGCATATTCAGTAATGTGAATGAGATCCCCACTCCAGGTCTCCTAGTGTTCAAGTTCCACCCAGTGCAAAAGAGCGCCTCCTCCTGGCTGCCTGGGAATAGCCTCCTTCTGCTGCCATTAAATCAAGATATAGAACTCTTGGCTCCTCCAGCACCATGTCTGCCTGGATGCTGCCAGCTTCCCCACATGATAATGGACTGACGCTCTGAAACCATGAGCTAGCCTCAATTAAATGTTTTCTAAGGGTTGCCTTGGTCATGGTGTCCCTTCACAGCAATGAAACCCTACCTAAGACAGATGCCCTCCTTCCATTTCTTGTCCCTTGACACCTATGGCAGGTGGGAGAGCTGGTCCCAGAATCATGAAAGTAAAAAACTGGCCCTGTCTCTCCCAGGCTGTAACACCAGGTCCTTGCACCTTGCCTGGGCAGCAGGGTAGAGCTGGCTTTGGTTGCAGGGGCTGCAGGTGAGCCATCCCCAGTGCATGAGAGCAGAAGAGCTGGCAACGCCCCTTGCCTGCTCCTCTCTAGGAGAGAGAGCCAGCCCTGCACTGTTTCGCACAATAGAGCCATCCCCGAAGGCATTGAAAACCCTGCTCCTTGTTGGCTGCTCTGTTGGATGGGCCAGTCAGGGCAGGGCAAAATAGCTCACCTCCTTGGTGTGGATATAATGGGCTTACCATCTTAGGTAGCTCTCAGGCCCAGATCAGACTTTGAATTGGCCCATCCCAGCATCTACCCCATCGATGAACGCCTGGAGTGTGTGAAGGAGCTGGTCCCACAGATCAAAACTACAGAACCTCTATGCCGTAAGGAAACAAGGAAATCTGAGGGGAGTCCCAGTAAGGTTCCAGTATGGACGGTGTAGCAGAAGCCAGAGGCCTGTACCAGACCGACTCGTTGCAATGAACATTTGACAGCAAAGAAGTGTGGACACTCAAGTATACTGTGGGACACACTAGTTTCCACAACAGCATGTTTTTGCCCTTTTTCTGAACTGTTGGGGGCGGGGACTGAAAGGGTGGAGAGTGGGTACAAGGTGAGGGAAAGATGAGTGGGATTGGGGTGCATGATGTGAAATCCACAAAGAACCACTAAAAGGAAAGGAGGAGGGGGAATGAGGAAAAGAGGGGGTCTCCTCCCTTGAGCAGTTGGAACCCCATATTTTCAGCCTGAATGAGGACACTGAGTCTTTGGTACAGTCTAGAGGACAGAGGACCAGGATACCCAGGGACAGTGTGCTAGGTGAAGGAAGAGTACCAGCCAGTGGAAGAGGCAAGCAATGCAGGATACAGGGCCTCAGAGGCCTGCACACCTCTGCCCAAGGTGAAGAGCCTGAAGCTCAGAGAGCAATGGTTAAGAGCATGAAGCATGCCAGGCGGTGGTGGCGCACGCCTTTAATCCCAGCACTTGGGAGGCAGAGGCAGGCGGATTTCTGAGTTTGAGGCCAGCCTGGTGGTCTACAGAGTGAGTTTGAGGATAGCCAGGACTACACAGAGAAACCCTGTCTCAAAAGAAAACAAAAGCATGAAGCATGGGCTGGAGAGATGGCTCAGCGGTTAAGAACACTGACTACTCTTCCAGAGGTCCTGAGTTCAAGTCCCAGCACCCACATGGTGGCTCACAACCATCTATAATGAGATCTAATGCCCTCTTCTGGTGTTTGAAGACAACTACAGTATATTCATATACATAACATATATATATATATATATATATAACAAAGAAAAAGCATGAAGCACCAGACCGGTGCATTCTGGGTAGAACAAGAATGGGTACACTAGACAGTGTGGGTGAAGCATTGCTTTATCAACCAACAGGGGCTCAAACACTCAGCAACAGCCCTTGCCTATAGACTTTGATCAGTAGGTAAGTAATATGCTGTATAATAACAATCAATCAATTGCCCTATTAGTCTGGCAAACTTGTCTGATTCAGGACAGCCCTTAGATGCCATTCTGCCACCTGTCTCCCTTCCAGGTCCTTCCTGCATATTCATGGAAACCAGTTCTTCCACCCTAACATCTCCCAAGAGTCAGTACAGTGGCTGGATAGGAGTCAAAGGGGAGCGGGGACCTGCCACTTTGCTAAGTAACCAGACAAAAGGTACATTGCAGGAGGCCACCACCTGGATGCCCAGGCCAGTTCAACCTTCCTGCTGAACCAGCCAGGCAAGGAATCGCCAGTCAGCCTGACATTGCCTCAGCCCCCATTCTAATGCCCACTGCACCCGGGTTCCCTCCAAGGGAAACCGGTCACAAGCAGGAAACACTACCTGCTAAAAATGATCAGAGCCAGCCTCATCTGTTACACACCTCACAGGAGAGAGGCTCTGGGAAGACGACAAGGCTACAGCCCTTCTAACAGGTTGCTTCCAAAGCCAAACTCAGCAAACTGTGCTGTCTCTTAGGAACAGAAGCAAGCGGGAAGGAGGTATAGGGCTGCGATTGCAGCCCCATCCCAGAGATGACAGGTCACCCCAGGAGCGATCGAACCCACAGTGTGGCTCAGCCGACTGAGCACCAACCAGTCTGCCACCTTACTCAGCCTCCCCCGTCCAGGATCACAGGGTGGGCAGAAGCAGAACCTGAATTTCAGCAGGGAGCGATCTTGTGTCTACCAAGAGGCTGTCCGCGCCCCCGCGGGGAAGGATCCTCCCAGTTCGGCATTTTATCACTTGGGTTGCCCCGGCCCACGGTTGGCCAGGCAACCCGAAGCAGCAGGTACACTTAGATGTGCTAGGGCATGGCATAGGTGTGCCACATGCACTACCCTACTGTAGGCTCTCCAGAGTACTACACGCCCCCAGCCTGCGTGCGCCGGGCTCTGTCCATAGCGCGCCCAGTTCCGGATGGGAACCCCAGGGTGGTCGCAGGGGGACCAAGGTCATCAGTAGGGGAGGCCACGCCGCGAACCCGCCGCCCTGCACACTAGCGGCCCGGCTGGGCTATGTAAGTGGCGGAGCATGTACCTGCAGAGGGAACATGGCCACCCGGTTGCCCACGTAGCCACGGACTACATGGCTCTGAATAGAGAGCACCCGGCATTCGCGCTCCATGTCGGGCTGACCGTGGTTACTGGGGGCACAGTTGGTGTTACGGGCTCTGGCAGTCCAGGCCACTAGCTCCGGATCCACTCGCTGGTCCCTCCGCGCAGGCGCAGTGCCTGGACCTTAGTGAACTAAGAATCCGGCTCGGCTATGAGCGAGCTGGAGGCGGGGCCTCACTTGGGCCACGCCCCTCCGGGAAAAGAGCCCTGTGGTACTGACCCCTCCCTACCCGCTTCTCTATGTTAGTGCAGCTCTTGGCGACCATGCCCTCTGCACATCGAGTTAACACCAAGCCATATCATCTGGGATACACTTCTCAGTGCGGTTAATTCATTCCACATTGTTCCAATCCAGTGGCCTACGGCCCTGATTTTCCCATGGGTGACACTCCTAAATGCTGCTGTCTAAAAGCCCCCACCCAGCTCCAGTGCTATAAGACCCTCCCTCAGAGATCCGGTGGACTCCTCCAGCCTCATGGCCTGTGTGGAATCCCAGAAAGTTCAGTCGCGTGCCCGACTGTCCGAACTCTGAGCCCCGGAGTTGAGCCACTTGTCGCTCTCAGTATCCCAGGGAATCTCTGGGCTCAAGTTTACCTTCTCAGAGCCACTCATGGGTACATCAGACTTGATTAAAGCTGCTGCTCTCACTTCCCTCTTGTCACGCTACCCGCCCCCTGTCCCCCAAGGCCCAACTCAATCCTCTCTGTCCTGGAGAAAGTCTACTCCCCCTCCCCCAGCCCCCAGCCCATCTCCAAACCTACATTTTGGAGCTCCTGTGGTCACGGACACACCAGGTTCACAGATTAGTGGTACAGGCCAGCATGTAAAGTTGACAGTATCTTGACGAGAGTACTACAGACCAGATCTACTCTGAAGAGAAAGGAAGGACCCCACTGCTTAGGGAACAGATCAGAAAGAGGAAGTGAGTATTGAGACTCAGTTAGTGGAATGCATACACAAGGCCCTAGTTTTAATCCCAGCTCCAGAAAAGGTGAACCATTTTGAAAATAAGGAATAGAGGGGCTGGAGAGATGGCTCAGCAATTAAGAGCACTGACTGCTCTTCCAGAGGTCCTGAGTTCAATTCCCAGCAACCACACGGTGGCTCACAACCATCCGTAATGGGATATGATGCCCTCTTCTGGTGTGTCTGAAGTCAGTGACTATGTACTCACATACATAAAATAAATAAATAAATCTTAAAAAAAATAAAAAAAAAAGAGGTCAGAGGTTACAAATCATTACTGAGCAAAAGCATCTACACCAACCACTTCCCCAGTGCCCCTTTCTCATCCTGCCTTTGATGTTGTCTCCTTTCCTTAGGGTCTAAGGAATCCTTACAGCAGCTAGCCTCATCCCTCCCCACCTCAATCTGCAACTTGTGCCTTTTCTTCTTCCTGGGAAAAGAATGAGAGAAAAAGAAGAAGAAGTAGCCTTCTCCCGAAAGGACTGCATTTATTTATTTATTTATTTATTTATATGAGTACGCTGTTGCTCTCTTCAGACACACCAGAAGAGGGCATCATATCCCATTACGGATGGTCGTGAGCCACCGTGTGGTTGCTGGGAATTGAACTCAGGACCTCTGGAATAGCAGTCAGTGCTCTTAACAGCTGAGCCAACTTTTTTTTTTTTCTTTTTAGAAATTTTATTTATAGCTGGGCAGTGGTGGCCCACACCTTTAATCACAGCACTTGGGAGGCAAAGGCAGGTGGATTTCTGAGTTTGAGGCCAGACTGGTCTACAGAGTGAGTTCCAGGACAGCCAGTGCTACACAGAGAAAGCCTGTCTTAAAACAAAACAAAACAAAACAAAACAAAACAAAACAAAACAAAACAAAAGTATGTGGAAGAAAAAAAGCAATCAGGTCTAAGAAGTTGTGGCCCAGACCTGTGGACTCCAGGATGCTCCTAACAGGAAACTTGGGTTCCCAGAAGCAAAGATTCTATTATAAAGACAGCTAGACTAAGGGGCACTCTTTGCTCTCAATTTCTGAGGTTCCAAAGGGATTGGATACTTATTGGATACCGATGTTCAAGGATCTCAGCTGGGCCACAACAGACTCACCTAAGGAATCTATGGTGGTTTGAATGATAGGTGCATGTGTTTGAGTGTTTGGGTCCTGGTTGGTGGAACTGTTTGGGAAGGACTAGGAGGTGTGGCCTTGTTGGAGGAGGTGTGTCACTGAGAGTTGAGATTTGAGGTTTTTCAAAAGCCTACAGGAGGGGCTGGAAAGATGGCTCAGTGGTTAAGAGCACTGACTATTCTCCCAGAGGTCCTGAGTTCGATTCCTAGCAACCACTTGTAATGGGATCTGACATCTGACGCCCTCTTCTGGTGTATCTGTTTGAATGTTTCTCTGCCTGCTACCCTTGGATAAGGATGTAAGATTTCAGCTATTATTTCTCCAGCCCCATTCCTGCCTGTGGCCGTTCTCCATGCTATATGGTCATGGACCTACCCTCTGAAATTGTAAGCAAGCCTCTAGTGCTTTTTGTTTGCTTGCTTGCTTGTTTCCTTGGTCATGGTGTCTCTTCACAGCAATAGAAAGGTCACTGAAACACTAGATATGGCGGCCATGTATATAATGGTTGGTAATGGTTTAAGAAAACCTTCTGTTTGCAACCACCCAGGATTTAACCCAGAAATTAACAACTAATTTCCAGCCACTACCTGTCCATTCCTTCAAGGTCTTTTGATTCACCTGAACTAAAGTTGTGATGGGGTTGTAGAGGGAAAATTCCTCTTGGCTTGGTTTGTTGTAATCAGTATGTAGACTCGCCTGGATTAGAACTTATTATGTAGGCTAGACTGGCTTCTCACGGAGATCTGACTGTCACCATGCCCAGTGACATGCCCAGTTCCTTCCACTGTTTAGGAAGTTTGCCCCTGTGAGGGAGGAGGGGCATAAGTGGTTGAACTAGGGAGGGGAAGGGAGGGAGACGCATTTGGATACGACACAGCATCTGTGCCCTTGCATTTTTAAGTGCCTTAACCAGGATACAACACCCAGCGGATGTTTGAGCAACAGCCTCCCAGCCACTGGGAGGTTCCCTGAATCACCGTTATAATCCCTCTTCAATAAAATGAGTGATGCTCTGGCCTTGTGTTTGGCCAGCAGCTCCCACAAGTGCCCAGCTGGGGTCGCGATCGCAGAATACAACTTGATGAAGCATCTTAACTGCCAGAAGTCCCTTCCCTGTTCTGTAGGCTTATGAGTCTGAGATCAAAGTGCCGACAGATCCATTCCTGGAGAGGGCCTGGTCTACTCGATCTGAATTCAAGGTGCCTGGGACTGATGCATCGCATCGGAAGAGCTGTGTCATAGCAGACCATTCTAACAAACCCAAGCTAGTCAGGGTAGACATGGCTAAAGAGGATGCCTACTGAAATGACTGCTAACTTTGTAGAATTGCCTGCTTCTCCCATGACATATCTAGAAAATCCCACATGAAGACAGAAAGGAAGAGTAACCCTGTTCCTGGAAAAGCTAAACTCATTTCTCTCTCTCTCTCTCTCTCTCTCTCTCTATCTCTCTCTCTCTCTCTCTCTCTTGTTTTTCGAGACAGGGTTTCTCTGTGTAGCCCTGGCTGTCCTGGAACTCACTCTGTAGACCAGGCTGGCCTCGAACTCAGAAATCCACCTGCCTCTGCCTCCCAAGAGCTGGGATTAAAGGCGTGAGCCACCACTACGGTTCTTTTTCTTACTTTATTTACTTAATGTTAGTACACTGTTGCTATCTCCAGACACACCAGAAGAGAGCATGTCAGATCCCATTACAGATGGTTGTGAGCCACCATGTGGTTGCTAGAAATTGAACTCAGGACCTCTGGAAGAACAGTCAGTGCTCTTAATTGCTGAGCTATCTCTCCAGCCCTCCTTTTTATCTCTTAAACATGGAGAATCCTCCTACCATTAAAGTTTGTCCCATGATGCAGTTCTCCATGCTACCTCTGAGAAGCCTACACCTCCCCTTGCATATGTACTACTACTGGGGAGAGAGAAAGCACAGACAGACCCTGTCTCAAAGAGAGAGAGGAGAGAGAGAGAGAGAGAGAGAGAGAGAGAGAGAGAGAGAGACTTTTTTGAGACCTCTGGCTGTCTTGCAATTTGCTCTGTAGATCAGGCTGGCCTTGATCTCACAGAGCCACCTGTCTCTGCCTCCCGGGTGGGTGCTAGGATCAAAGGCATGGGCTACTACGCCTAACTAGAGAGAGACTAGCTTAATATTAGTATTCAGTCTGCATTACAACCTAACGTTTTTTGTGTGTTTTGGTTTGGTTTGCTTGGAGACAAGGATTTAACAGCTAGCCAAGGGCAGACATTAAAGATGTTACCAAAGTAACTCTTTTAAGTGGACTAGTCTTCAAATTCTCTCCTTCAGGGAAGCTCAGGATCCAGCTTCTCCTGAGGGGAGTCTTCAAAAAGAACTCTGGCTACCCAGAGGTGTCATTAGCTGCTTCTCCTGATAGCCAAAAAAAAAAAAAGAAAAAAGAAAAAAGAAAAAAAAAAGAAAAAACAAAAAAACAACTCTTCCTCTTTTTTTATACAGATGTTAATCTCACCACATGACTTCTAATCTCATGATCAGTTCTGACTTGATCTTCTTTCTCCCAAAGGGTCAGCTTCCCACACCACCACACATGGAATTAGCCAAGGCTTCCCCGCCCTGCTGACCTGCCAAACCAGCGGCCTCACCTTTAGAGAAACGAGCACCTCATGGAGTGACTGACCTGGGAGAACACAATTCTACTTTCAGATGAGGATCACATTCTTCCCAGGGGACACCTTGCCCATAACCGACTATCACAGGCTAAACCCTGTCCTGCCACACCTCCCACCTCTGGAAACTCACATATTGAGGTCCTAACCTCCAGGACTGCAGCGTAAACCTCAGTAAGGTCTTTGAGGTGACCCTAACCCAGTTTGACTGGAGTTAATAGCAGCAGGGATGGAGTCATAGCTTAACCATAGCAGTCTGAAGGATTCTCTTCATAGAGCTATCCAAGTACAAAACTAAATCTTTGGGTTTCCATGCAGAAAGGGATTTCAGGGTGAGCCTATATGAAGGAGAGTTGTGATTTATTAAAAAGAGGTTTTGCCGGGCGGTGGTGGTGCACGCCTTTAATCCTAGCACTTAGGAGGCAGAGGCAGGCGAATTTCTGAGTTCGAGGCCAGCCTGGTCTACAGAGTTCCAGGACAGCCAGGACTACTCAGAGAAACCCTGTCTCAAAAAACAAAAACAAAAACAAGAGATTTTAGCTTGGGGTTAGTAGCTCACGCCTTTAATCCCAGCACTTGGGAGGCAGAGGCAGGTGGATTTCTGAGTTCGAGGCCAGCCTGGTCTACCGAGTGAGTTCCAGGACAGCCAAGGCTATACAGAGAAACCCTGTCTTGAAAAACAAAAACAAAAACAAAAACAAAAAACAAGAAACAAAATAAATAAGACTCTAGGTCTCAGGAGTACAGGCAGTTTGAATATCTCTGATGAAAACAAAAAAGTCTCTCTTAGCAGACTCCCAGAAAGCGTCTAGGGGAAGGATGGGACCCGACCCATGGTCGTAATAGAGCCAGGAATTAGGACTAGTTCCTTGCTATTTAACATGAAATCTCTCTCTGCTTAAGGAGTATCATCTCTGTGTTGGCAACTTTCATCGCAAATGCCACTGGTTGCTGGGACTCTTGCTTCTCAGACTCTTGAGTTCCTCTCCCAGCCCATGTCCCTATAAATCTTCCCATTCTGTCCTGCCCCACTTAGACAAAGGGAAGTTTGGTGGCATGCATACTTGTAACCACGGCACTGAGATTGAGGTAAGAGCAATCTTGAGTTCAAGGCTAGCCTGGACTACACAATGAGTAAAGTTATCTTGAGCAACATGGAGGGAGCTCCTGTCTCAAATTAAAAAATGGGTGAGTCAGGGATAGGGACCTGGCATAGTAGTGTACACCTTTAATCCCAGCGCTCAGGAGGCAGAGGCAGGGGGATCATCTCTGTGAGTTTGAGGCCAGCCTGGTCTACAGAGTGACACCTACTCTTAAAAAAAAAGGAGGGCGGGGGAGATGGAACGAAGACAGAAGAGAATGACCTCTAAGTCAAGGGTCAGAGGCTGCAGCAGATTCTTTAGGGAGAAACTGATCTGGCCAACGTGTTATTTTAGAGCCTTGGTCTGTAGAAATGTGGAAGAGAACGTTCGTATACATTAAGCCACCCAGTGTGTGGTACATTGCTATTCCCTGGCCAGCTGGTGTACTGTGAGTGTTTCGGAAGATGTCGTGCTGCTGGCGACCTGTGTGCGTGCGTGTGCGTGCGTGCGTGTGTGTGTGTGTGTGTGTGTGTGTGTGTGTGTGTGTGCGTGCGTGCGTGCGTGCGTGTGTGTGTGTGTGTGTGTGTGTGTGTGTGAATTCTGATTTCACTCTAGCAATCCAACTGGTAGGCATCAAGCTTGTACACAATGGTTCAGGACATTGACATCGATCTCCCTTATAGGCTCAGCCAGCATGTGCCAACAAGTTGTCAGAGCCTTTGCTGGTTTCAAGTGTTCTGTGTCCTAAGCAGACTCTGGATGCTGAAGCCCACTGGACACAGCATGATTGTGGGCAGCTGCGGGCAGAGAGACAGTGCTAACCAGAATGCTGTCACTTGGCACTTGAGCCTTGAACTTTCAACTCCTTAAACAATGAGGAAGTAATTCCTGATAAGTTCCTTAGTCCGGTACTTTGCTCTGAAAAAGAAATACTCAGAATGGCCTTCCAGCCAGGGTCTGGGGCCCACGCCTATAATCCCAGCCCCCAGGAGCTGAAGCAGGAGGATTGTAAATTCAAGACCAGCCTGGAGAATAAACAATAAATCAACAAACACACAAAATCTACTCCTTTTGCTTTATGGATCTCTGCCACTAGTCTCCTCTTCCTCCCCTGCCTCCTTTTTTTTGAGACAGAGTCTCTGAAAACATGAGTTTAAAAAAAGATAACTAATTTTTCAACTATGCAAAATATAAGGATGCAATACGCATTATATGAGGGACTTTGTGAATCTAAAGGGAAACAAAAGCAGCCACATAGTGAAACAACTTACCAGAGAGATATTAAATGAGGAAGATAAAGAGATTTACAGAGTGAGTGGTGGTGACTTCAGGAGATCCCATCCACCTACGGGTTGGTTTTTTTTTTTTTTTTTTTTTTTTTTTTTTTTGGTTTTTTTGTTTGTTTGGTTTGGATTTTTTGTTTGTTTGTTTGTTTTTTTGTTTTGTTTCTTCTGCTTACAAAGAGCAGACAGAGTCCTGAGTTCAAGGTCAGTCTGGGATAGAGGGAATTTAGGTTCTTTCCCAGGCAAGGTAGAAATGTTAATTTCAGGGCGGGGTTCCATCCAGCTAATTTATTGTCTGTGCTTAACAAAGGCAGACAGACCTTTGAATATTAAAAAATATATATATATATATAAGTGCTTGCTTTCTGCCAAGAATTAATGGTCTGGAGTCTTGGGATGTTGATTCATCGGATAATCAAAAGGAGACCTGGAATCAACGACTGGATTGATCTGTAAAATAACAGACTGGGCATATGATCTGCAGGAGATGAGCTATCCAGAGAATGTTCTAGAACAGCAAGAGAGAACTGTCTAGAGCAGAATGGGGGTGGGGAGAAGGAGAGAAAGAGAAAGAGAGAGAGAGAGAGAGAGAGAGAGAGAGAGAGAGAGAGAGAGAGAGAGAGAGAGAAAGCTAGCTGTCTGGAGATCTCCTGAGAAAACAGAGCAGAGAGAAACCAATCTGGAAAGCTGTCTTAAACGCTTAAGCAGACGATAGTTTGCAGCTTGGACTTCAGATCCTTCATTTCGAGGCTCTCAAACACCCTTTCTCTCAGAACTCCTTTCCCAACTGAGGCCGTCCTTGGTACAAGGCCACTGGCTTCCTCCCTATGGAATGGACTTTGTTTCCTTTGGCTGGAGAATGGCTACTTTGAACTCACAATCCTCTAGTCCCCTCTTCATGAGGGCAAACATTTTTTGTAGTGCACACACCTACCTTCTGGAGCTTTAAAGCTCTTTGGACCAGCCCTTTCAAGATGCTTAACTTGGGTTTCATTTGATGATTCAAGTCGCAAACACACCTGTCTTGAAGCCAACCTAGCATCTTGGTGAGCCCTGGTGACAGCTGTTCAGGCCATGCTGGGACACGTTCCACCTGAGACAGCTCCCAGCCATCAGCAGACCTCTGCCCTCTGAGATCCCCATTTGCTAGCCCCTCACTCAAAGATACAACCATGCGCTGAGCCTCTGTGGCCTGATGTGATACCTTATCTTTAGTGTCACTCTCCTTATGAAAAGAAAGGACAAAGTGGTTCGTCTTGTAATCCAAGCACTAGAGAAGCAGAGACAGGAGGATTGCTGTGAGTTCCAAGACAGCCAAGACATGAATCTGTATGTGATGGTACACATTTGTGATCTTTACAAAACAGAGGCAGAAAGACCACTGTGATTTCCTGACCAACTTGGTCTAAAGGCAAAATCCTGTGTCAAAAAATCATTGAAACCAGGACAGGATAGATGGCAGTTGTTAGTCCTAAATTCAATTCCTACAACCACCACATACAAACAAACTTTTAGCTGGGCAATGTGGGGCAGACTGTAGTCCTAGTACTTATGAGAAAGAGGCAGAGGCAGGAGGATAACATCAAGCCGGAGACTAGCCTGGACTGCCTATCAAGCTGCAGGCCAGATAGGGCTGTACAGAGAAACACTGTCTTAAATAAAC